>JAJEOX010000185.1:162500-478783 GCA_020740385.1 Mylabris phalerata | reverse complement strand
AAAAATTTTATTAAAAGAATAATATTTTATTATTTTCAACCTTAATAGAAGTTTCAAAAACTTCCCTGCCACAGTTTTCGCGTAGGAACTCTTGATGCGCAAAAATGAACAATATTTGAGGTTAGTTCCCCTTGTCAACAGAAAACAAGGCTAATCTTGTTTGTTAACACCTTTCCCGCCATTTCACCTGTCAAGTTGGCAACACCGGAGAGAATTCAAATTTCCCGCCTTCTCTCACCTGTCAAATTTTTAGTTGGTAACACTAGGGTGACATTCCCCGCTATGTTTAGGGGGCTACATGTAGAGAATGACACATTTTTGACACAATTGGAGCTGGCAGATATGCATCCAACAATACATGTCACTTCCTGTTCCACCAACACTTCCGCTCCAGAACCGGCTTATTTATACTACTACTATACTACTATTACTAGGATCTTCATATATTGATTTACCTTTAGAAATAAAGAGGTAAGAAGATTGCATTAATGTTGAAAATTATGAAAACGCTTGCTTTGCATAGGCAATCGTTCAGCACTTTATGCTGTTGATAATCACCCACAACATATCTCTAAAATATCCCCATTATTCAACAGTCTTGAATTTGAATGGAATTGAATTTCAATGGTCATACAAAATATCCCGAAGTTTGAAAAACTGAATAAAATATCAGTTAATGTATACACTTTGAAGGAGGAAAAATAATGAATATAAGACGTTTCCTACCTATTTAACAAGTAATAAATTAAAAAGACATGTAAATCAACTAATGATTCAAGATATCTATTATGATGAAACAGCACCAAACCGTAATTCAGTTAATGTAGTTCCAAAATATCACTACGTTTGAATAAAAAAAATTATTAAGATTGTTATCAAGCCAAATTAGTAAACATAAAACATCAAAATATTTTTGTGATAGATGTTTACATTATTTTTTATACATTGAATCGATTAGAAGTTCACATGGAAGACTGTAAAAATATTAACAACTGCAAATCAAAATACCAGATGAAAAACAAAAGTTTCTTAGTTTTGGAAATCACAAAAACAAAGAACTAGTTCCATTTATAATATTACGCTGACTTGGAATGTATTTTAAGTTTCATGTAGTAATGACAATCAGTTACAAACTCACATTCCTTGTAGTATTGGTTACTACTTCAAATGTTCATATAAGGACTCTTTATCATTTTGTAACGATATTTGCCCGGGTTGTAGCTGGCCAGAGAAAATTAGGGTCAACGTTTGCGATTTCCAACGAAAGCGAATTAATTAATTAATTAATTAATTAATACTAAAGAAATAAATTAATTCGGTATAATTAAACAAAACACTAATTCTAACGGACGGGTATATCCAGGTCGCCGATAGCCACTGCAGGATTGGTACGGTCACAAATAATACGACAACGATCTCTTCAGTCGCCAATAGCCACTGTGAAGAGTTGAGGGGAATCCTCCGGTCGCCAATAGCCACGGCGGAATTCAGGATTTCCACACTGGCAATGTCAGGAAAGAGGCCAGGTGGAAAAAGGTCCCGGTACGACCGATCGCGGCGGCTTATATTTAGTTGCCTTATCGCTCAAGTGCCCCTACTGCTCGGACTTGCGCAGTACCTCGCTAGTTTCAGTATGCGGCTGCTGGTGACGCTGGACGGTTCGTTACAATTTTATAACGATAACAACGAAGAAAATATCAAAACATTTATCTTCATACTCACCTAAAGACGTAAATAACTTAGATTTATGTTATTTGAAAAATCTCAATACGTTTTTGGTAGTTAATTATCATTTATATGTATTTTATAGAAAATTTGTTTGGGTTATAAATTTAGAACAAAATAAATATGGATCTGCGCTATTAATAACCGATTGGTTACCGGATTTAAATGAGAAATTTACAAAAATTACATCAATTTATCAAAAACCTAATGGTATAGTAAGTTTTATAGTTGATGGTAATTTTTCTTATAGATTACATTTTCCAAGTATGAAACTTCAATCGCCTGAGATGGTACAATTTACATTTAATTTACCATCATCATCAAATATACGAGGAATAGCGAATTCTTATATAGGAAAAACATATATATTTCATGGTTATGAAACAGTAACTGAATTCGATGAGTGTACGAAAACTCAAAAATGGACAAGTACAATTTATGAGAAATTTCCTGGTGTACCGGCAGCCATTGATAGTGTCTTTCGGTATACCAAAGGTCTGCTATATTTTTTCAAAATAATTCCTTCTTTGAATTCAATGAGTTCACCAAAAAAAGTTGAAAGATCCGGTCCTTTCGACTTAAACTTATTCAAAATCTCATGTCCAAATTTAAGTATTCTTCAACAAATTCGAAATCTACTCTCATCTCTTTCTACATTCAATGAAAATGAAGATGATCCAGAAGAGGGGATAGATGAATAAAAAGTTTGTGGGGGTGATAGTATATAAGGCCTAAATTTTTGCAAAGTGCTCAGTATTTGTTTAGAAGACATTAGATTTATTTCACACTAATATTGTGAGTGCAGTGTGACATGTATGGATTGAAATACTACATTAACGAAGCTAAATTGCTTCTTTCAGATGATAAAGTTCATAGAAGAGATAAGTTCTATATAAGAAGATTATTAGAAAAGCTTTCATTTTATGAAGATATGCAAGAGGTTCTAAATGAATATGGTAAACATTTCATAGATTGTGTTTAGTCGAACAGTAACGCAACTAACGAACCTGATACTTGTAATTGTTCTCATACACGAAACAGATTGAACTCTTTGAGAAATTTAGTAAATAAAATAAAAAAAATTGTATAGTTGTGATAGCAGTAATAGTGGATTTAGAGTACTATGTCACAGAGAGCAGTGATTTTACAGAATGCTGTTGATACAGAAAATGCAGTATCCTGCATTAGAAATTTAGTTAAAGTCAATCTATTAAAAATGGGACCCATATCACCTCACCAATATTTGGTTAAATTTACCAGCATTCTATCAAAATGATGAAGATTTAAGAAATTTGATTATTTGTAGACAACATGAATTAAATTGTGAACAAAACCAACATAATCATTATTTCAAAATGTATTGTACTGCCTATCAAATTATATAATAATTTGAATGATTTATCATCTATTTTTAATGAATTGGAATATTTGTAACTCATTTGTAATATAATTTTTTTTTTATTAAAATATATTCTTTTAAATCAATTTTTTGTTTTATTTTACATAGAAATTATCTGTGGTTATCCTATTTTTTCTTTCTTCCTCGCTAAAATATCTAGAATTAATTTTGTGTTTTTACGTTAAAAATTATGTGGTTATCCTGTCCGCTTTTCCATATAAAAACCAAAAAAATTCTCCTCACAGTTCAGTTGTTCAGTATTGTTAGAGTTTACCATCTTAAAAAGTCTGGATTCCAGGAAGAAGCATCATGTATGTGTCAGGTAAGTTTAAATAATTTAAGATTATATAATACTGTCAGATTTAAACTTAATTAGTGGAGTGATTGATTAATTGATTGATTGATTGATTGATTGTTATAATCGCTTTTTTAGCAATTTTGGTATTTGGAGAGGTACATCAGTCACCTTTCATATAAAATCTTAGAACGAGAGCAAACTATAAGAGATTTTGTAAGCTTACACCTATTGGATCAACAACATATAATAGATCAAAGAAATAAGATCGAAATTTTGGAGGCTCAAATAAGATCATTGGAATTGTTAACAACTCTTCATAGTGAAGAGTTGAATATTTTAAGACAACAGCATCGTCATCATCAACCCCAACAACAAGAACACGTAGATGAAGAACAAGAACAAGATGAATGTGTTATTCTTAAAAATAATTAATCATCAATAAAAGACGTGTTTATTTGTTGAATAAATTTATTACTTTTCAATAAAACAAAAAAATCATATTTATTTAATTTATTTCTTATTTTTCTCCCTCTATACGATAGTGCCCCAGGCAAATGTTGACACACCATCTTTTCGGATATACCTTTTATCATCGAGATGGCTAAGGGCTACCTTGGTTAAATTTTGAGTATAGATGTTATGTAAATTGGATTTGAAAATTGCCATGGTTCCATAGAAGATTTTCTTTTTATATAGTCACTCAAATTTAAATTATTAACAACGATATTCTTCACTCCCTTGTCCTTTTTAATTAAGGAGGTCTAGTGTCTTCAAATAATCATTAATTGTCTTACAACCGCTTCAAGCAATATTCTCATAATGGCAAGTGTACCTTCAACAATTGTTGTGTATAGTGAAGATAAAAAAAATTTATCAATTGAAGTATTGTATGTTATATTGAAACAAATTTTTCAGTAAGTACTATCCTAATTTTTTATTTAAAAATAATTGAAATGTATATTCTAGATATGGTGTAAAAGAAATTAAAAAATGTGATGATAAAATCCTAATCTCGCTTACTTATACTCCAAAGACAACAACTTTACAAAAGAAATTTGGTAATCTTCCAGTTAAGTACATGAGAATGAAAATAGACGGTGAAGAAGAATTCAACATTATCGATAATACTCTACGACAATATAGATTTAACATCGGCGATATACATGCCATAGAAGCGCCTGAAATCCCTGAAATCCTCTCACAACCATTTTTTTAATTACTTGTAATTTAAGTTTTAATAAAAATTCAATTTGAAGAATAATATTTGTATTTTAACCTTAATACAATTTCAAAATCTGCCGCTAATACTCGTAACGCATGCGCAATTCAAACAAAAATCGATGTAGGCATTTTGGTAACATAAGTTATAAAAATTTTATTAAAAGAATAATATTTATATTTCAACCTTAATAGAGTTTCAAAACTTCCCGCCAATTTTCGTAACGCATGCGCAAAAATGAACAAAAATTGAGGTTCCCTTGTCAACAGAAAACAAGGCTAATCTTATTTGTTAACACCTATCCCGCCATTTCACCTGTCAAGTTGGCAACACCGGAGAGAATTCAAATTTCCCGCCTTCTCTCACCTGTCAAATTTTTAGTTGGTAACACTAGGGTGACATTCCCCGCTATGTTTAGGGGGCTACATGTAGAGAATGACACATTTTGACACAATTGTAGCTGGCAGATATGCAACCAACAATACATGTCACTTCCTGTTCCACCAACACTTCCGCTCCAGAACCGGCTTATTTATACTACTACTACTACTACTACTACTAGGATCTTCATATATTGATTTACCTTTAGAAATAAAGAGGAAAGAAGATTGCATTAATGTTGAAAATTATGAAAACGCTTGCTTTGCATAGGCAATCGTTTCAGCACTTTATGCTGTTGATAATCACCCACAACATATCTCTAAATATCCACATTATTCAACAGTCTTGAATTTGAATGGAATTGAATTTCCAATGGTCATACAAAATATCCCGAAGTTTGAAAAAACTGAATAAAATATCAGTTAATGTATACACTTTGAAGGAGGAAAATAATGAATATAAGACGTTTCCTACCTATTTAACAAGTAATAAATTAAAAAGACATGTAAATCAACTAATGATTCAAGATATCTATTATGATGAAACAGCACCAAACCGTAATTCAGTTAATGTAGTTCCAAAATATCACTACGTTTGAATAAAAAAATTATTAAGATTGTTATCAAGCCAAATTAGTAAACATAAAACATCAAAATATTTTTGTGATAGATGTTTACATTATTTTTATACATTGAATCGATTAGAAGTTCACATGGAAGACTGTAAAAATATTAACAACTGCAAAATCAAAATACCAGATGAAAAACAAAAGTTTCTTAGTTTTGGAAATCACAAAAACAAAGAACTAGTTCCATTTATAATATACGCTGACTTGGAATGTATTTTAAGTTCATGTAGTAATGACAATCAGTTACAAACTCACATTCCTTGTAGTATTGGTTACTACTTCAAATGTTCATATAAGGACTCTTTATCATTTTGTAACGATATTTGCCCGGGTTGTAGCTGGCCAGAGAAAATTAGGGTCAACGTTTGCGATTTCCAACGAAAGCGAATTAATTAATTAATTAATTAATTAATTAATTAATTAATTAATTAATTAATTAATTAATTAATTAATTAATCAATACTAAAGAAATAAATTAATTCGGTATAATTAAACAAAACACTAATTCTAACGGACGGGTATATCCAGGTCGCCGATAGCCACTGCAGGATTGGTACGGTCACAAATAATACGACAACGATCTCTTCAGTCGCCAATAGCCACTGTGAAGAGTTGAGGGGAATCCTCCGGTCGCCAATAGCCACGGCGGAATTCAGGATTTCCACACTGGCAATGTCAGGAAAGAGGCCAGGTGGAAAAAGGTCCCGGTACGACCGATCGCGGCGGCTTATATTTAGTTGCCTTATCGCTCAAGTGCCCCTACTGCTCGGACTTGCGCAGTACCTCGCTAGTTTCAGTATGCGGCTGCTGGTGACGCTGGACGGTTCGTTACAATTTTATAACGATAACAACGAAGAAAATATCAAAACATTTATCTTCATATCACCTAAAGACGTAAATAACTTAGATTTATGTTATTTGAAAAATCTCAATACGTTTTTGGTAGTTAATTATCATTTATATGTATTTTATAGAAAATTTGTTTGGGTTATAAATTTAGAACAAAATAAATATGGATCTGCGCTATTAATAACCGATTGGTTACCGGATTTAAATGAGAAATTTACAAAAATTACATCAATTTATCAAAAAACCTAATGGTATAGTAAGTTTTATAGTTGATGGTAATTTTTCTTATAGATTACATTTTCCAAGTATGAAACTTCAATCGCCTGAGATGGTACAATTTACATTTAATTTACCATTCATCATCAAATATACGAGGAATAGCGAATTCTTATATAGGAAAAACATATATATTTCATGGTTATGAAACAGTAACTGAATTCGATGAGTGTACGAAAACTCAAAAATGGACAAGTACAATTTATGAGAAATTTCCTGGTGTACCGGCAGCCATTGATAGTGTCTTTCGGTATACCAAAGGTCTGCTATATTTTTTCAAAAATAATTCCTTCTTTGAATTCAATGAGTTCACCAAAAAAGTTGAAAGATCCGGTCCTTTCGACTTAAACTTATTCAAAATCTCATGTCCAAATTTAAGTATTCTTCAACAAATTCGAAATCTACTCTCATCTCTTTCTACATTCAATGAAAATGAAGATGATCCAGAAGAGGGGATAGATGAATAAAAAGTTTGTGGGGGTGATAGTATATAAGGCCTAAATTTTTGCAAAGTGCTCAGTATTTGTTTAGAAGACATTAGATTTATTTCACACTAATATTGTGAGTGCAGTGTGACATGTATGGATTGAAATACTACATTAACGAAGCTAAATTGCTTCTTTCAGATGATAAAGTTCATAGAAGAGATAAGTTCTATATAAGAAGATTATTAGAAAAGCTTTCATTTTATGAAGATATGCAAGAGGTTCTAAATGAATATGGTAAACATTTCATAGATTGTGTTTAGTCGAACAGTAACGCAACTAACGAACCTGATACTTGTAATTGTTCTCATACACGAAACAGATTGAACTCTTTGAGAAATTTAGTAAATAAATAAAAAAAAAATTGTATAGTTGTGATAGCAGTAATAGTGGATTTAGAGTACTATGTCACAGAGAGCAGTGATTTTACAGAATGCTGTTGATACAGAAAATGCAGTATCCTGCATTAGAAATTTAGTTAAAGTCAATCTATTAAAAATGGACCCATATCACCTCACCAATATTTGGTTAAATTTACCAGCATTCTATCAAAATGATGAAGATTTAAGAAATTTGATTATTTGTAGACAACATGAATTAAATTGTGAACAAAACCAACATAATCATTATTTCAAAATGTATTGTACTGCCTATCAATTATATAATAATTTGAATGATTTATCATCTATTTTTAATGAATTGGAATATTTGTAACTCATTTGTAATATAATTTTTTTTTTATTAAAATATATTCTTTTAAATCAATTTTTTGTTTTATTTTACATAGAAATTATCTGTGGTTATCCTATTTTTTCTTTCTTCCTCGCTAAAATATCTAGAATTAATTTTGTGTTTTTACGTTAAAAATTATGTGGTTATCCTGTCCGCTTTTCCATATAAAAACCAAAAAAATTCTCCTCACAGTTCAGTTGTTCAGTATTGTTAGAGTTTACCATCTTAAAAAGTCTGGATTCCAGGAAGAAGCATCATGTATGTGTCAGGTAAGTTTAAATAATTTAAGATTATATAATACTGTCAGATTTAAACTTAATTAGTGGAGTGATTGATTAATTGATTGATTGATTGATTGATTGTTATAATCGCTTTTTTAGCAATTTTGGTATTTGGAGAGGTACATCAGTCACCTTTCATATAAAATCTTAGAACGAGAGCAAACTATAAGAGATTTTGTAAGCTTACACCTATTGGATCAACAACATATAATAGATCAAAGAAATAAGATCGAAATTTTGGAGGCTCAAATAAGATCATTGGAATTGTTAACAACTCTTCATAGTGAAGAGTTGAATATTTTAAGACAACAGCATCGTCATCATCAACCCCAACAACAAGAACACGTAGATGAAGAACAAGAACAAGATGAATGTGTTATTCTTAAAAATAATTAATCATCAATAAAAGACGTGTTTATTTGTTGAATAAATTTATTACTTTTCAATAAAACAAAAAAATCATATTTATTTAATTTATTTCTTATTTTTCTCCCTCTATACGATAGTGCCCCAGGCAAATGTTGACACACCATCTTTTCGGATATACCTTTTATCATCGAGATGGCTAAGGGCTACCTTGGTTAAATTTTGAGTATAGATGTTATGTAAATTGGATTTGAAAATTGCCATGGTTCCATAGAAGATTTTCTTTTTATATAGTCACTCAAATTTAAATTATTAACAACGATATTCTTCACTCCCTTGTCCTTTTTAATTAAGGAGGTCTAGTGTCTTCAAATAATCATTAATTGTCTTACAACGCTTCAAGCAATATTCTCATAATGGCAAGTGTACCTTCAACAATTGTTGTGTATAGTGAAGATAAAAAAAATTTATCAATTGAAGTATTGTATGTTATATTGAAACAAATTTTTCAGTAAGTACTATCCTAATTTTTTATTTAAAAATAATTGAAATGTATATTCTAGATATGGTGTAAAAGAAATTAAAAAATGTGATGATAAAATCCTAATCTCGCTTACTTATACTCCAAAGACAACAACTTTACAAAAGAAATTTGGTAATCTTCCAGTTAAGTACATGAGAATGAAAATAGACGGTGAAGAAGAATTCAACATTATCGATAATACTCTACGACAATATAGATTTAACATCGGCGATATACATGCCATAGAAGCGCCTGAAATCCCTGAAATCCTCTCACAACCATTTTTTTAATTACTTGTAATTTAAGTTTTAATAAAAATTCAATTTGAAGAATAATATTTGTATTTTAACCTTAATACAATTTCAAAATCTGCCGCTAATACTCGTAACGCATGCGCAATTCAACCAAAAATCGATGTAGGCATTTTGGTAACATAAGTTATAAAAATTTTATTAAAAGAATCATATTTATATTTCAACCTTAATAGAGTTTCAAAACTTCCCGCCAATTTTCGTAACGCATGCGCAAAAATGAACAAAAATTGAGGTTCCCTTGTCAACAGAAAACAAGGCTAATCTTGTTTGTTAACACCTTTCCCGCCATTTCACCTGTCAAGTTGGCAACACCGGAGAGAATTCAAATTTCCCGCCTTCTCTCACCTGTCAAATTTTTAGTTGGTAACACTAGGGTGACATTCCCCGCTATGTTTAGGGGGCTACATGTAGAGAATGACACATTTTGACACAATTGTAGCTGGCAGATATGCAACCAACAATACATGTCACTTCCTGTTCCACCAACACTTCCGCTCCAGAACCGGCTTATTTATACTACTACTACTACTACTACCACTAGGATCTTCATATATTGATTTACCTTTAGAAATAAAGAGGAAAGAAGATTGCATTAATGTTGAAAATTATGAAAACGCTTGCTTTGCATAGGCAATCGTTTCAGCACTTTATGCTGTTGATAATCACCCACAACGTATCTCTAAATATCCACATTATTCAACAGTCTTGAATTTGAATGGAATTGAATTTCCAATGGTCATACAAAATATCCCGAAGTTTGAAAAACTGAATAAAATATCAGTTAATGTATACACTTTGAAGGAGAAAAATAATGAATATAAGACGTTTCCTACCTATTTAACAAGTAATAAATTAAAAAGACATGTATATCAACTAATGATTCAAGATATCTATTATGATGAAACAGCACCAAACCGTAATTCAGTTAATGTAGTTCCAAAATATCACTACGTTTGAATAAAAAAATTATTAAGATTGTTATCAAGCCAAATTAGTAAACATAAAACATCAAAATATTTTTGTGATAGATGTTTACATTATTTTTATACATTGAATCGATTAGAAGTTCACATGGAAGACTGTAAAAATATTAACAACTGCAAAATCAAAATACCAGATGAAAAACAAAAGTTTCTTAGTTTTGGAAATCACAAAAACAAAGAACTAGTTCCATTTATAATATACGCTGACTTGGAATGTATTTTAAGTTCATGTAGTAATGACAATCAGTTACAAACTCACATTCCTTGTAGTATTGGTTACTACTTCAAATGTTCATATAAGGACTCTTTATCATTTTGTAACGATATTTGCCCGGGTTGTAGCTGGCCAGAGAAAATTAGGGTCAACGTTTGCGATTTCCAACGAAAGCGAATTAATTAATTAATTAATTAATTAATTAATTAATTAATTAATTAATTAATTAATTAATTAATTAATTAATTAATTAATTAATTAATTAATTAATTAATACTAAAGAAATAAATTAATTCGGTATAATTAAACAAAACACTAATTCTAACGGACGGGTATATCCAGGTCGCCGATAGCCACTGCAGGATTGGTACGGTCACAAATAATACGACAACGATCTCTTCAGTCGCCAATAGCCACTGTGAAGAGTTGAGGGGAATCCTCCGGTCGCCAATAGCCACGGCGGAATTCAGGATTTCCACACTGGCAATGTCAGGAAAGAGGCCAGGTGGAAAAAGGTCCCGGTACGACCGATCGCGGCGGCTTATATTTAGTTGCCTTATCGCTCAAGTGCCCCTACTGCTCGGACTTGCGCAGTACCTCGCTAGTTTCAGTATGCGGCTGCTGGTGACGCTGGATGGTTCGTTACAATTTTATAACGATAACAACGAAGAAAATATCAAAACATTTATCTTCATACTCACCTAAAGACGTAAATAACTTAGATTTATGTTATTTGAAAAATCTCAATACGTTTTTGGTAGTTAATTATCATTTATATGTATTTTATAGAAAATTTGTTTGGGTTATAAATTTAGAACAAAATAAATATGGATCTGCGCTATTAATAACCGATTGGTTACCGGATTTAAATGAGAAATTTACAAAAATTACATCAATTTATCAAAAACCTAATGGTATAGTAAGTTTTATAGTTGATGGTAATTTTTCTTATAGATTACATTTTCCAAGTATGAAACTTCAATCGCCTGAGATGGTACAATTTACATTTAATTTACCATCATCATCAAATATACGAGGAATAGCGAATTCTTATATAGGAAAAACATATATATTTCATGGTTATGAAACAGTAACTGAATTCGATGAGTGTACGAAAACTCAAAAATGGACAAGTACAATTTATGAGAAATTTCCTGGTGTACCGGCAGCCATTGATAGTGTCTTTCGGTATACCAAAGGTCTGCTATATTTTTTCAAAAATAATTCCTTCTTTGAATTCAATGAGTTCACCAAAAAAGTTGAAAGATCCGGTCCTTTCGACTTAAACTTATTCAAAATCTCATGTCCAAATTTAAGTATTCTTCAACAAATTCGAAATCTACTCTCATCTCTTTCTACATTCAATGAAAATGAAGATGATCCAGAAGAGGGGATAGATGAATAAAAAGTTTGTGGGGGTGATAGTATATAAGGCCTAAATTTTTGCAAAGTGCTCAGTATTTGTTTAGAAGACATTAGATTTATTTCACACTAATATTGTGAGTGCAGTGTGACATGTATGGATTGAAATACTACATTAACGAAGCTAAATTGCTTCTTTCAGATGATAAAGTTCATAGAAGAGATAAGTTCTATATAAGAAGATTATTAGAAAAGCTTTCATTTTATGAAGATATGCAAGAGGTTCTAAATGAATATGGTAAACATTTCATAGATTGTGTTTAGTCGAACAGTAACGCAACTAACGAACCTGATACTTGTAATTGTTCTCATACACGAAACAGATTGAACTCTTTGAGAAATTTAGTAAATAAAATAAAAAAAATTGTATAGTTGTGATAGCAGTAATAGTGAATTTAGAGTACTATGTCACAGAGAGCAGTGATTTTACAGAATGCTGTTGATACAGAAAATGCAGTATCCTGCATTAGAAATTTAGTTAAAGTCAATCTATTAAAAATGGACCCATATCACCTCACCAATATTTGGTTAAATTTACCAGCATTCTATCAAAATGATGAAGATTTAAGAAATTTGATTATTTGTAGACAACATGAATTAAATTGTGAACAAAACCAACATAATCATTATTTCAAAATGTATTGTACTGCCTGTCAATTATATAATAATTTGAATGATTTACCATCTATTTTTAATGATTTCGAATTTTTGTAACAAATCTGTAAAGTATTTTTTTTATTAAAACGTATTATTTTATATAATATTTTGGTTTAATTCTATGTGGTTATGCTATCAATTCTTTTTCCTCATCAAAATATCTCATGTGTTTCATTTTACATTAATATTATCTGTGGTTATCCTGTCCGTTTTTTCCATATAAAAGTGAAACAATTCTTACCCTACTTCAGTTGTTCAGTATTCCAACCGTTATTCGATATTCAAATTAAAAATGTCAGGTTTCCAAGAAGAAACAAACTGCTTGTGTCAGGTAAGTTCAGATAATTTAAGATTCTATAAATCTCTTGAATGTTAACAATACTGATTGATATTATGGATTTTCTAGCAATTTTCATATTTGGAAAGGTATGTCAGCCAGCTTTCGTTCAAAATATTTGAACAGGATCAATCAATAAGAGATTTCATCAGTCTTCATTTGATTGATCAACAAATTATAGTAGATCAAAAAATTTAACTACTTGAGGCACAAATACGGTCTCTAGCATTTTTGACTTCCCTACATAGTGAAGAAATCAATTATTTAGGACAAAATCAATATCAACAACAACATGAAGAATAATAATTTTTCATTTACAAAAAATTTATTATTTTTTGATAAATAATAATAAAAATCATCATAACAATAGTAATAATAAATAATCATCTTTTTTGTTTATTTTATTACTTTTACTTCTTCCTCTTCCTCTATACGATAGTGAGCCCAAGCAAATGTTGATACTCCATTTTTCCGGATATACCTTTTATCATTGAATTGGCAAAGGGCTACCTTCGTTAAATTTTGAGTATAAAGATTATGTAAGTTGGATTTGAAAATTGCCATGGTTCCGTAGAAGGTTTTCTTTCGATATAAACAATCTCGATAATCACTCAAATTTAAATTATTAACGATCTTCTTCACTCGCTTGGCTTTTTTAATTAATTTTCCATCAATCGCATCAATTGAATACATCTTCGATCTCAAGCCTATAAATTCCTTCATTATTTTTCCGTTGTTGTCGTCCTTCATTAGACCGACAATTTTTTTTATTATACACATTATCTTTTGTGTACTCTGAAGTATCGAAATAACTATCAATATCACCTTTTATATCGTTATAAAAATCATCAGTTGTAATTTTGTAAATTAACCAATCGGTGTCCATATAATTTAACAGTAATTTATCACTGTATTTTGGTTTCATGTATTGATAATAGAGATTCTACATTAACCATTTCGATAATTCTAATACAGTGAATCCAATATAAATTGACTTATTATAGCAGGTCTTAACTCGATTTAACTGGATTCCCACCATGTTGGACGTGAAATAAGCTGCACTATAGAAATGCGGTTTTGCGATCAGTGCACGTGCACCCAGTCTCTTCACTCGACTTTCCCATTCTGTAACTATCTTTCACTTTATCGACATTCTTCATTGTTTTTCCATAAACAGTTGTTTAATAATTTGAAAAAATTCTTTTCAAACGTATCTTTGGCGATGGTTCTATGATGTGTATTTAAGTCAATATTTAACCAACACGATTGTCTGAATTCTAAACAACGATGAATTTTCTTGATTTCTAAACCATGTCTCGAACATTGCTGAAGATTTTTGTAATTAATAATGTATTTGGTCTTGTCGATTAAATCGATGATTAATTTATAAAATTTCGAATTTTTAGTTGTTTTATTCTCCGCACAAAACGGCAGATCATTATGTTCGTCGTGTAGATGTTCGGGATACTCCAAGTCGAATTCAAAAATATAACCGATTTCAGAATCCTCTGGAATATTCATTATTTCGATTGAATCAATATAATCGACCCATTGAAAACCACTATAGGGTTGAGGTTGTGACATAGCCCAACCCAGGGCCGTCGCTAAGGTATGTGCCGCCCTCAGGCAAACATGTTTATGGCGCCCCTTTCACTTAAGTTGCTATGAAAATTTACAAAAAAAAAACTTGACCACTTTTTCTAAGATTTACAAAAACTTTAATTTCTCATGTATAATATGGAAATTAATTTAATATTTCTATCAACTCAAATACATATTTAATATAGTAGTAACAACACAAATAACAACAATAATAATAAATATACGTATGTATGTCAATAGTCATAATAATAATAGTAATATTCATAGGTTTACTTTTCTAATTTTTTGACGAGCAAAATCTGCTACCACTTCTTCTAAATCTAACTTTTGTGCAAGTTCTTTTTCTAATGATAACATAGAAAGCCCGACAAGTCTTGCTTCTGACATGGATGCTCTTAAATGGTTTTTGATTAATTTTAATTTCGAAAAATTTCGTTCTGAGGTAGCAACAGATACCGGTATCGTTACTAAAATACGTAAAGCTATAGTTAAATTTGGATACACTTCCGTTAAATTTTGATTCAAAATTGACTTCAGAACTTCTTGAGGGTTAATGTTACATTTTATTAAAGGAACGGACAATTTCAATTGTTCATACAACTCAATTCCATCAATATCAGATTCAGATTTATCCGTATTAGATAAAACAGTTTCTAAATCTGCACAATGTCTTCAAATTTTTTCCGAAGGCCAACCATTAATTGCATTAATATTATACAGAAAATTGAAATGAGTACAATGATTCTCAAATATTTCGAATCTATTTTCTAGGGCGGATATAGTTCTATCTACTATTGTGTTGAAACACTCATATTCAAATTTCTTTTCTAAATCTAATGTAGGTCCATCTTCGCCTTCATAGTCAAATAGTTTTTTTCTTTTTACGCCTTCTAGACTCATTCTCCGCCATAAAACCAACAGGTATCTCAAGCTCATTTGCGAGCTCTGCAGCACAAATTTTCATTTTTTCAAAACCATCCATTCGATATGATTTGAAAATTTCTAATGCTTCTTTTAATGTCTTTTGAGCAAATTCAATCTTACATTTAATATCCTGCAATTGTTTACTTACTGGATTGATTATACTTAATATATCGTACCAAATTATGGTATTACAAATAAATTTATAACTGCATATATTTTTAGCTAGTGAAGAAGCTTCAGCTTTTGTGTGTAAGCCGTGAGATCCTTTCAAATCTTCATTATCTTTAATGTAAATCAAAGCATCATATAATTCACCTAATTGATATCTGATTGGTCTTAGGGTACGTACATGCCGAGGATGATCGCGCGATGACAACAGGGATTGAAAATTATAGCGTTATGGTACCTTCAGTGATTTAGTATATTAGCTTTACCTAGTATAATGATAAATTCACAAGATGATTCGTGAAATACTTAAAATTTTTAAATAAACAGAACATATTCAAAAATTTTGTTGACAAATTTTATATAGGTCTTTCTATGCTTAATAATAGTAAATGTATATTGGTTCGGAATGACGATTGTATTGTACAGACCGTACCAAAAAAATGTACCACGTGATTTGAATAAGCCAATAAACTAGCAGATTCTAATAACGAAGTATTCATCAATGCAATTATCGCACATATCATCGTTGGTCCCATTTAAAATTGAGGCAGCCATCATCGCAATTGTCATCGCGCATAGAACATTCGACCTTGATCATCTCTCATCGACATCGATCATTCTCGGCATGTACGTACCCTTACAGAATTAATACGCGATTCCTAACGTGCATCAGAACTTTTTTTTAAGTTAGTTTCGTGTAGAGAGGGTAGAAACACTACCCCTGCCACACCCTCACAAGGGTGTTAGTTTCAAGATCTTAGAATAGCAGTTCCAATGTAACCAGAGAACGAGTAGAGCGTAATAAAGAAATTACAGAAAGGCTCGGACTATATTTAAAAAATCCCGCTACATTTCGGTAGATATTTTTTTAAAATATTCCATCTGTCAGTTAATCCAGAAAAAAATATATAACTGTTGTATAATACCAAAATAGGATACTGATTCTACAGTGTCTTTAACTGCATCATTAACCACAAGATTTAATGTATGAGCTGTACATGGGACATAAAAAGCTCTGGAATTTATATTCAATTTATATTGTCTTTGAACCCCTGTTTTTTTTTTCGTACATATTTGCGCCATTGTCATAACTCTGGCCACGCATATCATGGATACTAACACCTAATGTTTCTAATTCTTTTAAGAATCTTTTACTTAAACCTAATCCACTTTTATTAAATTTCACTACGAAACCCAGGAAATGCTCTCGTACGTCTCCCGAATTTTTGCACACAAAACGAACGACAATACACATTTGTTCTCGATGACTATAGTCGGGTGTACGATCTAATATTACTGAATAGTATTTTACTTCTCGTAAGTGGACAATTATTTGTGTTTTAATTTTCTCAGACATCAGAGAAATTAGTTGGATTTGTATACTTGGCCCTAAATAATGAATAGTTTTTCTTTTAGATTTAACTTTCTCCAAATGCAACTTTATTGTATTGTCAAATAAGCCAAATAATTCAACCATCTTCAAGAAATTACCATTATTTGGTGCATTCAGATGACAAGAGGTTACTCTAGGAGCTAAATTTTGTCCAGCGATTGTTCGTATAATCGCACACAATCGAATTAAAATGGATTTCCACTGTTTAAATTTCTCATCGTATAAACGTTGTTGGTTGTAATCAATGCTTCTATGTAATTTTAAACGACTCATCATTTCTTACCACGTTGAAAAATTTGCTATGTAACTTTTAGACTTCTCCTGGTGTTGCAAAGAATTACTCAGATTTTTCCAGTCATAATATCCACGATTTAAGGTACATCCTGTATCAGTTGCCATTTTACAAAAAACTTGACAACAAAAACAATAAACGCTGTCTTTTTTAATTGAATATATTAACCATGATCGCTGTACAACTTCTCGTTTCTTTTAATGTTCCTTACAAAATAAGAAGACGAAAACTTGCGACCTTGATGATTTGTAGGAAATCCTTCACTTAACATGGCTCCTTTTTAATTAATATGGTGGAAAAACTCTCATTAATAACCTCGGGCCAGTAATATGGATCTCCAATGTCTTTACTGGTTCCACTGCCAATTGTTCTTCTTGAAGTTGCTTTTCTTGATTTCTCTCTTCTCCTGCTGCTTCTCTTTCTTCTTCTTTTTCTTCAATATTTTGTTGACTTTCAGAAAAAATAAACTCAGCAGTACTTGATGTTGCAGATGTTGATCTCTGCCTTATTAGTAAAGCCTGTCCATTGCTTGGATGTCCAGTTAAAAATGTTTCTAGACTACTGGCTTGTGTACTTAGTTTTTTTTTATTTTATCTATTTTTTTTGTATGCAGCTCCTAATAATCTTTTTCTTGAACGCATCGTTGATTCCTATTTAATTTGTTATTTAAATAAGTTACCCTGTATGTATTAACTGCTTAACGCACCTTCACTATAAATACTCATATTTTCTAAATATCTATAAGCTGTTGTTTTGCCTGTATTACATTGGATTTAACTTAAACAATCATAAATGAAATACCTGTAATAATGCTTTGTCAAAACAGTTCTGGATATTTGTAAATTTATTGTTCAGTGTCTGTATTGCGTACACACATTTATAATAAAGCCATGCGTTAAACGACAAAAACATTAAAAATTGAAAAAGGTAGTTTCTAACTAAAATTGTACTTGCACTTACAGCTGTTTAAATTTAAAATTATCAAACCACTTTTAATATACACATAGAAGAGAATATAATGAATTACATTATGTAAATAGTTGCTAACAATAAGATACTAGTAGTACTGTATAAGTAAATAGATTACTTCGCTTTTTTGTTGTTTTCTTAACAATCCAGATAAACCTTGTATTGTTTTTTTATTGTTAAAATTGGCAATGTGTTTGTAAATATTTTATGATATATTGTTATCAGTTATTATCGTAGCCTACGAAGGAAATTTCTTTATCTAATCGCTAGTAGTGATACGTACCTAATAACTGTAATACATTTTGACTAATCATATTAATTTTTTAATACATATTAAATGATATTGAATTGTATTTTTGCCGTCCCTTTGCAGTGCCGCTCTCAGGCAGTGCCTGAGTTGTCTGAGCGCTAGCGACGCTCCTGGCCCAACCATAGAGATTATTAGCATCCAAGTACATCAAATAAGTACTTGAATTTGATGAATTGAATGTCGATGAGAACACGAGGTTATGCCATCTCTTATATCTAGTCGTATTAATTGAGTGCATATTGATGTCGGTTAAAAGCTCGACCTGAATTCCAGTGTACTTTAACATAGCGTCCCACGATGGACCGGAAGCAGTGTAGTAGTTACAGGGATCCAGGTTATAAATTTTTCGACGAACTTTTGAGTGATCACTCAAAGATATACCTTCTAGATCAAATAAATAAAAACATCCCTATACAGATTGGATTTAGAAATTGGGAATTTCTCGAACTACCCTTATTAAGACAATCCAAAAAGGATATATGGAGCGTTAAAACAACAACCAAACTTGAACGACCAAGATGTGTCATTGTAGCCTTCCAAACGGATCGCAAAGACAATCTGAAAAAGGAAATCAGTAAATTCGATCATGTCAACTTGACTAATCTTCGTATTTGGTTAAATTCTGTGTTATCCATATGAAAATCAAAATTTTAATTTTGAAAAAAATGAATATACAAAAGCTTATCGGGCTTTTATCGATTTTCATCGTAATTTTAATAACAATCATTCATCGACTCATATACATCGACAACATATACAAATTTCTCACTTCGATCGATTTTCGTCATTGATTGTTCAAAACAAAACGAAGCCATCCAGTCATCAACAGTCGATATTAAATTAGAATTTGAAAGTAGTGAGAATTTTCCTAATAAGACCAGAGCATATTGTATTATTGTATGTTACATGATAAATTATTCGAATATTATCAATTAACCGGAATTGTGAAAAATATAGTATAAAGAATTTTGTAAATGATAAGATAAAGAATATTACGTGCGGAAACCAAAAACCACTGTTATCATTGTCACGCCGGAAAACCATTTTCCGGTGGAAGACATCTTACGTCAAACAGATATCAAAAAAACCACAAGAATATTGATATATAAGATCTTCTTCATTGTGAAAAGATTCATTCAGAATGTCTACATTATACGAGTTATCTTTAATAACAGTCATCAAGAATATTTCACTTGATGACTTTTCACTTGTAAAATTACATAAACAATTGCCATCAATAATTTTTTTTTGAACTTTTGAATAAATACAGTGAGGTAAAGTGGGAACAAATTAAAAGTCAAGTGCATGAAACTGATGATGGTTTTGAAGACTTTTTGAAAAAGGTACCTAATCAAGGATCACTATGTTTAGAGAACCATCAGCATTTGACTATGGACCCCTGGAAGAATTTTTTTTTAAATTTTGGTTATGGATACCAGAGTCCGAACAGTATTACACCTGTCGCCACATTTGTGTCGAGCTTAAGTATTATCAATTGAAACATTTTAAAGTATGTGAAAGTTGCTTCAATTATCTAAAAAATAATATTAATGAAAAAATTGTTAAACGTCAAATTAATTATCATTATGTCATTGATTCAGACTATATTAAAGACTATATAAGAGATCATGATTCGTGGTGTAACTTGTGTGTTAGAATACCACTGTTTTCAGTTTTACCGTATGTTTTATGTTGTCAATTAATATACCGAAAAAGGGTAAATAGAATGGACTTCAGAAACTCGTCGGACAATGAAACTTTTTTACCATAAAAATTGTATATTTGTATCCAGTGTGGAAACTGTTTAAAATAAATTATTTACCTTTTTAAATTGATTAATTGATTTTTTCTACGACAGTGCGGAATGTCTTACTTTCGATGAGCCAAACCGGTGTTGAAAGTGGCACTTTACCGCACTAGTGCGGAAAATCCAACTTTCCGCACTAGTGCGGCAAAGTAACTTTTCCGCACTCTACTTTCCACACTACTTGTTCCTTACCGACAATAATTGTTTTCAAGTACAATTTTGGATTTTTCCATAAATTGTACTTGACTTGGGATTCGAACCCAAGACTAACCGTTTCTAATGTCGACTTGCTTACCACTGCGCCACTCGCGGTTCAAATTTAAATATATTAAATTGTCTTTATAACATAATTTTGACATAGACACTTGTTTATACTGTAGTCATAGTAACTCTCCTTACATTTAAAGTCAATGGTAGGTTGATAATTATTAAAAATTTTATTAGTTAGTTTTTATTTAATTTTTTTTAATTATTTTCCGCGATATTGGACTGTCGTAGAAAAAATAGTATACAATACACGGTCAGAAAGTTTCGTTGCAGAACTCGTGTGAACGTTGCAGCACTCGCTTCGCTCGTGCCGCAACGTGTTCACACTCGTTCTGCAACGATTAACTTTCTGACCTTATATTGTAATATACTATTTTCTACGACAGTGCGGAATGTCTTACTTTCGATGAGCCAAACCGGTGTTGAAAGTGGCACTTTACCGCACTAGTGCGGAAAATCCAACTTTCCGCACTAGTGCGGCAAAGTAACTTTTCCGCACTCTACTTTCCACACTACTTGTTCCTTACCGACAATAATTGTTTTCAAGTACAATTTTGGATTTTTCCATAAATTGTACTTGACTTGGGATTCGAACCCAAGACTAACCGTTTCGAATGTCGACTTGCTTACCACTGCGCCACTCGCGGTTCAAATTTAAATATATTAAATTGTCTTTATAACATAATTTTGACATAGACACTTGTTTATACTGTAGTCATAGTAACACTCCTTACATTTAAAGTCAATGGTAGGTTGATAATTATTAAAAATTTTATTAGTTAGTTTTTATTTAATTTTTTTAATTATTTTCCGCGATTTTGGACTGTCGTAGAAAAAATAGTATACAATACACGGTCAGAAAGTTTCGTTGCAGAACTCGTGTGAACGTTGCAGCACTCGCTTCGCTCGTGCCGCAACGTGTTCACACTCGTTCTGCAACGATTAACTTTCTGACCTTATATTGTAATATACTATTTTCTACGACAGTGCGGAATGTCTTACTTTCGATGAGCCAAACCAGTGTTGAAAGTGGCACTTTACCGCACTCCACCGCACTTTACCGCAACCCAACTTTCCGCACTAGTGCGGCAAAGTAACTTTCCACACTACTTGTTTCTTACCGACAATAATTCTTTTCAAGTACAATTTTGGATTTTTCCATAAATTGTACTTGACTTGGGATTCGAACCCAAGACTAACCGTTTCGAATGTCGACTTGCTTACCACTGCGCCACTCGCGGTTCAAATTTAAATATATTAAATTGTCTTTATAACATAATTTTGACATAGACCCTTGTTAATACTGTAGTCATAGTAACTCTCCTTACATTTAAAATCAATGGTAGGTTGATAATTATTAAAATTTTTATTAATTAGTTTTTATTTAAATTTTTTAATTATTTTCCGCGATTTTGGACTGTCGTAGAAAAAATAGCATACAATACACGGTCAGAAAGTTTCGTTGCAGAACGAGTGTGAACAACGTGTTCACACTCGTTCTGCAACGATTAACTTTCTGACCTTATATTGTAATATACTATTCGAAACTTTCTCAATTTTTCGAGCTAACATATGAAAGAATTTTCAATAAAAAGCAGTTTTCTGTAATGCACATCCTTTAGGATGTCAGATCTTCCACCTCCATTTCCCTAGAGAAATCTTTTCGAGTATAAATACCCAGAAAAGTGTCGTTGAATCGTTGTTCTGAATTTGCATTTGAACATTGAACAACTTCAATAAAGCTTTTTAGAGTTAAATATGGATATTTACGAATACAAGGTGTCCAGTCTGTGCAAAAATAAAAAGCTGGTGTACAAATGAAATCAAGGTCAAAGAAGAAGTGACTTCTACGATCACCGATTTCCTGATAGCTATGTATTGCGAATTTCAGGCGATGGAATCTGTCGAAATTGTCATCAACTCTCTAAATTTTATTATTCAAAAGAACGATGGATGTATGGTAAATTAATAAGTGTATCATCTACAGAAACTGCGTTATCATCGAATTAAGACTATTTCAACTATGTTTCATTATGCAAATATTTTATTATTAAGAGGTTATAGTGAAGAAATTTGTAAAAATTTATATTTTTGGTCATGTTAATTATTTCTACAGTTCTAAATCTCGCGCCAATATTCGTACCGCATGCGCTATTCGACCTAAAATTGAGGTTCACTTGTCAACAACAAGCAAGGATAATCTTGTCTGTTGTTAACAACTTTTCCGCCATCTCACTTGGCAACTTGGCAACACCGAAGAGAATTCAAATTTCCCACCTTCTCACCTGCCAAATTTTAAGTTGGTAACACCAGGGTAACATTTAAGCAATTTCCCGGTATATTTAGGGGGCTACATGTAGAGGCCGCCACTTGTAGCTATATCTAGATAGGATTGCACTGGTAGTTATGCAATCAACAATACACGCCACTTCCTGCACCGGTACTTCCGCTAATAAACCGACTTATTTATACTACTCATCTGAGTGTCCTTTATACTCGAAATCATTATATACAGCGTTGAGAAAGAAGAATTGTCATATAAATTATGTAGAAGTTTAGTGAATTTAGAAGATCTGAGATCGTAATTATCGAGGGAAGAAAACAACGATGAAGAAGAAAGCGACGATGAGAAAGATACCGATGAAGAAACAAGATCGAAATCATACAGAGTAAGATCAACCCAATAATTGGATTAATGTGAAAGATATTACATAAGCATGATACATGTATTCATTTATTTGTATATAATTGTAATTGGATTTACATTTGTTTCAATATATTGTTTACATAAAAAAATATATAAACGAATAATCAAAATTTTAAATTAATTATGGTGGGAGAAAGGGTATATAAATGATGTAAAGACATCCTCGAGAGTCATTTATCATAATGTTGTTCCTCGTGTGCTTACATTTAATTTTATCAATAATTTCATCTATTAAAGATGAAATTAATGGAATGGTTGACGTTATAAGGTATTTACATCGTTTTGGTTATTTAACAAATAATACAATCTCAAGTTCTGATTTGACCAGTGTAAACAATGGAAAAATAAAAAATTTCCTTATTCGATTTCAAGATTTTTATAATCTACTTTTAACAGGCGTGTTCGATGAGAATACTAAGAAATTAAAGGAAATACCACGCTGTGGTGTTGCTGATAACGTATCTCCGTTTAGACGTAATTCAAGGAAGTGGTTACATCATAATATAACATGGTATGCACCATTTGCTATGGATCATAGATTTGTAAACGTTTTACGTAAAGCACTCAAATTGTGGGAAGAGATATCCAACCTTCATTTTACAGAAGTAAATTATAAACGTGCAAATATTTATATAACATTTGCTAAAGGATATCATTCGTATTATGTGAAATATCCTAGACGTAATTGTACTGAACTAGATGGACCTGGAGGAATTCTGATTAATGAAAGTGATAATCCGTGCATACCATATGAAAAGTTTAGTCAACGAGCTGGGATTGAACTAACGACTTTCGCTGTCTAGGCGACTGCTTTTTCCAACTAAGCTATCGTTGACTTTTCATATGGTATGCACGGATTATCACTTTCATTAATCAAAATGATTAATTAATTAATATAAATATAAAAATTATTATTCAGTGTACACGACTTTCTTGATTTCCACATGTAGAAATACTAAGGTTAGCACCGCAAACACGAGCTTCTCCTTTAACTCCTGTTAAATTATGACCAGTATTAAAATGATGTTTAGACAATGACGTCCTATTTGTGTTCTCGATACCATATCTACAATCTCTCTTATGTAGTTTTATTCTATTCTCCAACCACTAAGATGTTTTATAGTTAATGGTAATTTTTCTTATGAATTACATTTTCCAAGTATGAAACTTCAATCGCCTGAGATGGAACAATTTACATTTAATTTACCATCATCATCAAATATACGAGGATTAGTAAATTCTTATATAGGAAAAACATATATAGAGTGACCGAAAGGTTCCGCATAATGGAAATAACTTTATTTATCAAAATTTTGAAAAACGCCGAGACAGGTAACTTTTTATTTTTTACTTGCCTATTTGTGATGAGGTCAAAATGACACTACCAGTTACCATCGCGAAGAAATGGCGTCATCATCAATTTTTTTAAATTGGAACTCTTATTTTTCAATTTTTTTTCTGAAAGAGCATATTTTTCTGCATTCAGACATGTAAAAATTACAGAGGGTTACATAAGAAAATTTTCAAGAAAAAAATTGTTAAAGTTTCTAAGATTTTAAGTCATCACAATATCCATGCATCAGTATGGCATACACAAAAGACAGTACCTCTGAATAAGCATTGCAAGCATTGATTTATTACAGGATCAAGTAGGCTTCGGTCGAAAATTAGACATAATTATAGACAAACATGGCGGATTAAATAGTCAAAAATAAAATGAGAAATGGGGATGATTTCTAGCAATGGAGATGAAGGGCGGAATAAGATTGAAATATACTCGATCTTTAATGGCTTATATCATCTCCATTGCTAATAATCGTCCAAATTTCTCATTTTATTTTAGACAATTTAATCCACCATGTTTGTCAGTAATTATGTCAAATTTTCAACCTATGTCTACTTGATCCTTCAGTAAATCAATGCTTGTAATGCTTATTCAGAGATATTGCGTTTTTCGTATACTATGCTGATGCAAGGATATTGCGATGACAGAAAATCTTAGAAAATTTAACAATTTTTTTCTCAAAAATTTTCTCATGTAACCCCCCACAATTTTTACATGTCTAAACGCAGAAAAATATGCTCTTCCAGAAAAAAAAAATCAAAAATAGGGGTTCTAATTTTAAAAAATTGATGATGACGCCATTTCTTCGCGATGGTAACTGGTAGTCTCATCACAAATAGGTAAGTGAAAAATAAAAAGTTACCTGTCTCGGCATTTTTCAAAATTTTGATAAATAACAAAGTTATTTGCATTATGCGGAACCTTTCGGTCACAGTGTATATTTCATGGTTATGAAACAGTAAGTGAATTCGATGAGTGTTCACAAACTCGAAAATGGACAAGTACAATTTATGAGAATTTTCCTGGTATACCAGCAGCCATTGATGGTATCTTTCGGTATACTAATGGTCTGCTTTATTTTTCAAAAATAACCCCTTCTTTGAATTCAATGAATTTACTCATAAAGTTGAAAGATCCGACCCTTTCAACTTAAACTTGTTCAAAATATCATGTCCAAATATCGGTATTTTAGAACAAACTCGCAATTTTCTCTCAGCTCTAACAACATTTGATCAAAATGGAGATGACACTGAAGGGGGGATAGATATACAGGGCTATTCAGCTTAAATGAATCAAGGAATAAGTGCATTATATATTATGCGTTGCATGCAAAGAGGGACCAAATAGGTCATTTAAGCTGAATAGCCCTGTATATTGATCATTTTTTCGAAAATACTTTAGTCCAAAAAGTGTTATTAATGTGGAAAATAAAAAATTATATTAACGAGGTTGAAGTCTTACTGTTGAATAAAAACGTGTATATAGTTGATAAATTTATGCTACGAAATCTATTAAAAAGTTACACCGTATGAAAAAATTAATGAAATCGAAAATGAACATGGAAAACATTTTATAGATTGTATTTGGTCAAAAATCAACATAACTTGTGGACCAGATACTTGTAATTGCTTCCATATTCATGTTTACATTACATGTAATAAATAGAATAAAAAATTTGAATTTGAGTGATTTTAGTGATTATGGCTCAAAGTGTTGTTGTGTTGAAAAACATTCTTGATGCAGAGACTGCAGTTTATTGTATTGGGAATTTGAGTAAAATGAGCCTGTTGAAATTAACTCCTCTTTAATTAACTAATATTTGGTTTAAATCACCAACGTTTTATCGGAACGATGGAGATTTGATAAATTTAATTATTTGTAATGAACATGAAATTAATAACATACATGAATTAAATTTACATAATCATATAATTAAAATATATCGTAGTGGATGTCAATTACAAAGTAATTATGATGATTATACGTATAACAACTTTTAATAATCAATAATTCTGTACCTATATATTAAATTGAATATTTTTTAAATAAAATGAATTTTAGAAATTTTTATGGTGTTTTTCATATTAGTTGCTGCAATAAACAAATTTCTTGAAATAACTGAAATGAAAGTTGTAGCAAAAAAAAAATGGGGCACGGCCTGTGCTTATAAGAACTGCGTATACGAGGATTGCTATTTATACAACGTGTCTCAAAATTGGCGCCCATCCTGATAGGTGTAAAAAGAGGAAGAAATTGTAAGACGAAAAGTCTTATACCATTTTTTAACCTGACACACAGGTAATGAGTAATTAATTAAAACAAGTAGCGAATCAGATGCCCGCTATGGAGATAAGAAAAGCGGGAGAAGTCTAGCCTTGATATGACACCAGTTACAGATTTCAACAATAAGGGTGCTCGCACAACACTGAATAATGTTGGATTGTTTTTAATGAAAATCTGTGGGATTGGTGAATTTAAAAAAAAAAAAATTAAAGTCTTCACTTTTAGGTATATTAATTAGTAATTTTAATAAAAAGTAAATTAAGTCACGTTTACCAAGTCAGGAATAATATCAAAAGATTTTGAGATAATGCAAAAGAAAATTCTTTCGCTATTAACAATCAACGATTTTGTTGTAAATTGTAACAAATAGCAACAATAGTTAGTGATCAATTCGAAATGTTCTTTGTTTTACATTTAATAAACTGTTCAACAATTAAATAATGAATAAATGTAATAAGATTGGCAAAATCGATCACTTTGGATAATATTACATAGGCATCGGCGTCTCTGTGTAATATCATCAGACAGGAAGTTGATAAAGCGGCGGCGAAGTAATTTTAAAACGTTTAATATACTGGCCAATTTGTGAAGAAAATTTATGTAACATTCCAAAATGTTTTGAAGATTTTAAAGATACAAGAGCAATTATTGATTGTACAGAAATATACGAGGGGTATTAGTTAAATAAGGTTCCCTATGCCGCCGAGAGAGAATGCGATGTGCTGGGAGAAATCTGGCAACACTGTCTTACTCATTAACTGTCCCTCTCTCTAACCATACCACTCGAGCCTCGCTACGTTCAACAGTGCCGGCCTAGCAGCCTTCGAATATGGAGCTTCCTATCGCTGTTACCGCTAGATGCGAAATTCGCGCTGTGATACGTTTTTTAAATGCAAAACAGACTGCATCTATTGAAATTCATCGTCAGTTAATAGAAGTTTATAGGGACAACTGCATATCTGTTCAACACGTTAGGAAATGGTGTAGAGAATTCAGTAAAGGCCGCACGGAAATTCATGATGAGAACCGAAGCGGACGGCCTTCAGTTTCAGATGGATTTGTTGAAAAAGTTGAGAAAATATTGCTTGAAGATCGAAGAATCACCATTAACGAACTTGTTTTGCGTATTCCTGAGATTTCCAGCGCCACAATTCATAAGATTTTAATAGAGAAATTAGGGTATAACAAAGTGTGTGCGCGGTGGGTATCGTGAATGCTCACAGAAAACCATAAACAGCAGCGTGTTGTGTGTGCCCAGCAGTTTTTGCAACAATGTGAAGACAACAAGGAAGAATGGATTCCATTGTTGCAGGTGATGAAACATGAGCGTTTCACTTTACCCCCGAAACCAAGTAGCAATCACGTCAATGGCGTCACTCAACTTCGCCTAAGCCGAAGAAGTTCAAGCAAACACAGTCTGCTAGGAAAGTCATGACAACCGTTTTTTGGGACAGAAAGGACCTGCTTTTGATCGACTTTTTGTCTCATGGAACAACAGTAAACTCTGACACATACTGCGACACATTAAGAAAACTGAGACGCGCGATCCAGAACCGCCGGAGAGGAAGATTGTCCAGTGGTGTGAAGCTTCTCCATGACAACGCTCGACCTCATGTCTCACATCAAACTCAAGAACTGCTGACAAATTTTGGCTGGACTATTGTGCCCCATCCTCCCTACAGCCCGGACCTAGTGATTATCACTTATTCCCAAAATTAAAGGAACCCTTAGGTGGCCTACGCTTCAGTACCGATGATGAAGTCAAGGAAGAGGTTACTCGATTCCTCAAAGGATTGGCGGCAGAATTCTACAACATGGGTATAGAAAAGTTGGAACATCGTCTGCAAAAGTGTTTGGACAGAAACGGAGATTATGTGGAAAAATAGCGTAAATTTTAAGCTTTAAATTGATGTATAACACTTATTAAAAATTAGTTATCTGAGTCCAGCCTACAGGGATCGATCGTTAGATAAGTCAATTTTTAACGCTGAAAATATTTGCGATCGTTTGCAACCATATGTCGATACGGTGATGGTTGACAAAGGCTTCCGTATCGAAAAAGAATGTTCTGAAAATTCCATTTTTGAAAAATTAACAGTAGATAACAAGAGAGGAGGCTACTAATTCTTTAAAAAATTCTCAGGCAAGGGTCCATGTAGAAAGAGCAATACAACGATTTAAAATCAATATATTCAAAACGAAAATCGAATGGACAATACTACCTTATATTGATTATATTTCTATAATGCTTTAGTAAATCTATCATCTCCTATTCTAGCGGACGACAATTTAAGCGAAGATAAATGATGATTTACGATCTTTTGAAATGCAGTTCTGAAAAGAACTATTTTCTGTAAACAATCAAATGAAACTAAACCAACAAAATCAAACCGAACCAGATAGAACCAAAGCAAACCAAATCAATCCTACAACCTACGAAATATACTCAATAATTACTAATTACCTGTGTGTCAAGTTAAAAAATGGTATAAGACTTTTCATCTTAGAATTTCATCCTCTATTTACACCTATCAGGATGGGCGATAATTATGGGAAACGTTGTATATCAGGAATTGGCAATACTGTTGTTGCTAGGTATCAAGTGACATATCCGTCGTAAAATTGTCATACGGACGCTACCTTGGTTTGTACAGTGATTTAAAGTTTTTAATTCAGTCCAAAAATGGAATTAACGCGTGAAAACTTTCGTGCGATGATTTATTACGACTTTCGACGTGGATTATCTCAACAGCAGTGCATCGATCAACTTTCTTCGACTTTTGGTAATGAAGCACCATCCAAAACCACTGTTTATCACTGCTTTAGTGAATTCAATCGAGGCCGTCGTTCACTAACGGACGAATCTAAAGAAGGTCGCCCAAAATCGGTTGTGCCAAAAAACGTCGATGCAGTACGCAAATTAATAATGAACGACCGTCATGTAGCGTACCGTGAGACTGAGGCTTCTCTGGACATCAGTATGACCAGCATACACAAGGTATTACATGAACCTTTAGCCGTAAAAAAGCTTTGCTCACGTTGGATATCGCACAATTTGACAGTCGATCAAAAAAAGAGTCGTGTCCATTGGTGCAGGTAAATGCTTAAAAAATACAATCGAGGTATACCAAAAGCTGTATGTAACATCTATGCAGGTGACGAAACCTGGATCTATTCCTATGAGCCAGAAAACAAGCAGCAATCGACGGTGTGGGTTTTCCAAGATGAGCCAAAACTAACAAAAGTTCTTCACGCAAGAAGCACATCCAAACAAATGGTTTGTTGTTTCTTTCAAATAAATGGACATGTGGCTAGTGCCATTAGAAACTCGTAGAACGGTTAATTCAGAATGGTACACAACCATTTGTTTGTCTAAAGTCTCAGAAAAAATCCGGAAAAACAATAAGAAATGAAGGATCATCCTTCACCATGACAACGCGAGCTCACACACATCGGCACAAACAACCCTATATTTGATCGGTCAAAACATTGAATTAATGGGCCATCCTCCTTACAGTCCTGATTTGGCATCTAATGATTTCTTTCTATTCCCTTTTGTAAAAAATAAATTACGTAGTCAACGATTTTCGACGCCAGAAGAAGCGGTTGATGCGTTCAAATTGCATGTTTTCGAGACACCTCAATCGGAGTAGAAAAAGTACTTCGAAAATTGGTTTATACGCATGCAAAAATGCATAGATCATAATGCAGAGTATCTTGAAAAACAATAAAATTATTTGTAATGATACATATTCGATTTTATTTACTATTCCGGATACATAAGTAGCAACCCTCTTATAAGTTCAATTCTGAGGATGTGAGAGTGAAGTGATCGTTGGTTTTTTTCAGATTTCTACAAGAAAAATCAATCTATGTATTGTTTTGTTTTCTGGCATACCTAGAACAAGGCAGTAATTGTATGTACCTTTTAATGTTATTTTAGCATTGTGAATTAAGAATTGTGGTCGTGACGATTTACTTGGTAAAGATCCTAAAGAATTATTTAATAGTTGTTGTTTGTGTTGTATACACTTTGAAGACGAAATGTATTATAGCTCTGAAAAAAGGGGCTTTCGTCTCATGCCATTCAAAAGATTTTTGAAAATACAAATACGTCAGTTCCACAAACAGGTAAAAGTTCATCTTGTCGTTAGTACTGCAATATATTTATGGCGAAATTTTGATGTATGATATCACTAGTGATTACTCCTACAACTCCTACTTCAACTGCTTATGATGAATTTTACAAGCAGTTTCTAATGTAGACTGGAACAGTCTTGTATATAAACCGCAGTCGTACAAAAAAGTATCCGTACAACAACATTTTACCAATAAATTAATCGACAAAATTACTGTAATGTTGTCTATTTAAAAATATGTCAAACAAGCGACTAAGCAAGCGTAGGTTGGGTAAAAGCAAGCCGCAAAATATATTTACTGAACAAAGCAATTCAAAATGAGCAGGAAATTCAGAAATAAATTGAAGAAAGACGACAACATCGCGATAAATACAATCATTTAGGGTATCGATTAATTAATTTAATAGTTATTTTTGATATAAGTGTGGAAAGTGCGTTTTTGCGAGACGAGGGTGTACGTTCTAGCACGAGCGTTAGCGAGTGCTCCAACGAACCACCCGAGTCTCGCAAAAACGTCTTTGCACTCGAATATCGAACACTATTTTTTCCACGATCGAACGGAAGCTACAGAAATTTATTGAACAAATTCAATAATTATTTGTATATTATATTATTAATTCAATATATTCAATAAAATTGACACCTTATGATTCTGATATTGACAACAAATTCAAATCAAGCTATCATAGAAAATTATTACCAACAGAAAAAACATTCATTAAATTAATATAATGTTAGTTGAAAATTAGGAATTTTTAAAGAGTTAAGTTGCGTATCATTTTACATTTATTGATTGTTTCCTTAGTGATTGACTTTCAACTGTTTTTATTTTCAACAACATTTACATATTTATTTATTAATCGTAGACAAATATTAAAATCGTTGTTTATAACACATAAAAATTGTGAATAAGAATGGAAATTGAAGAACCTGGAACTCCGTCAAAAATAACAGACACCACAAATGAAGTAGAGTTAAATTAACTTTCAAAAAAATCAAAACAAAAATATGAGAAGCTTATAAGCGCTTCTTGGAATACAAATTAACAAAAAAAATGTAAGTTCCTTTTCGGAGAATACTATAATAATAATTAATTAATTAATATAATGTTATAATAATAATTAGATTGATTTATTAATCTAATTATTATTGTTTTATGTTAATATAATAATATAAATTGAACAGCGTGCGAAAAGTGATTACTTGCCACCCTAGAGTGGAAATGTACACTTTTCCATGGTATTATATGGAAAAGTAAAAATCACCAATCAGAAGCCAGCATTTATGTTAACTTTGCCGTTGCCTACGCGACGGATCAACTCTATGGGAATTTGACACTTTCCACCTATCAAATACAAACAGAAAATCGACAGTTTCCGTTCGATCGTAGAAAAAATATTTTTTGACGGAGCTTCAAAAAATCCAACACGAGCCGTTTGAATGTGGCTTCTATCAACTAGAGTTTACAGAAGAAAGGCGATCTGGTTTAAAAACCTCTTTACTATATAAATATTATACACTGTGACCTTTAGTAAATCAATGCTTGTAATGCTTATTCAGAGATATTGCGTTTTTCGTATACTATGCTGATGCATGGATATTGTAATGACTAAAAATCTTAGAAACTTTAACAATTTTTTTCTCAGAAATTTTCTTATGTAACCCCGCACAATTTTTACATGTCTAAACGCAGAAAAATATGCTCTTCCAGAAAAAAAAAATCAAAAATAGGGGTTCTAATTTAAAACAAAAATAATAATGACGCCATTTCTTCGCGATGGTAACTGGTAGTGTCATTTTGACCTCATCACAAATAGGCAAGTAAAAAATAAAAAGTTACCTGTCTCGGCATTTTTCAAAATTTTGATAAATAAAAAAGTTATTTCCGTCACTCTATAAACGATAAAATGTGCAATTTAGTTGGAGAGATTGATTGTCAACCTCCCAACAATCAGAATTTGAACGGTTCAGCAGTTATATCTGCAACAGAAACGGACATTGGTTATTCACAATTGGCGCACAATTGTGCAAGTTTAGATGTACCTCCAATGACACAGTACATGTTTTCTGAAACGCAAAACAAAGTTTATGATAAAACTAAACATGTTGCATACGAGGCAATGCTAAAAGCCGGCAAGAAGGAATAGTAACTTGCACAGGGAGCTGGTGATGTTGATGATCAAGGGATCGCCACAATTGCTGTAATTGCTGATGGTGTGTGGAGCAAGAGATCTTATAAAACCAATTATAATGCGTCATCAGCCTGTATTATTGATGCACGAACAAAGAAAATTTAATATGTGGGAATAAAAAACAAGTATTGCGCAGCATGCGTCGCGAATAAAAGGAACAGTGTCGAAAACCCCCATTACTATTTCAAAAATTTCAACGGGCTTTCAACAGGTATGGAGAGAGATATAATTGTTGAAGGATTTAAAAAATCAATATATGCATAATTTGCGATATGGATCACCAAATTGTGTAGAGAAAATCCACATGGACCGAATTTTGCCATTGAAAAAATCGAATGTCGCAACCATCTTCTTAGAAGATATTGCAATAAAATTAGAGTGTGCCAAATATTTACGAGGCCAAAGGCAACATGATTTAAGACGGTTTTTAGAACAGAAAATCATGAAATTCAGAAATGCGGTAGTTCGGGCAATGATGTATCGGAAGAATGAAGATACCACACTGTTAGAAAAAATAGAAAATTTAAGAAACGATATTTTGAATGGACCAAGGCACATTTTTGGTAACCACTTACACTATCAGCCATTTTGCAAAAAGGTCGGTGGGAAATGAATTAACTTTATAAAAAGAGGCGGATACGAACGTCGAAGCTCTGCAGTTGTTATTAATTATAATAAGAACCACTCGTTTGTGTCAAAAATGATCGCATGTATGAATGATGTAAATGTCGAGAAAGTGACATCGTCTTTCTTCGAGGATAGTAGTAAAGCCGTGAAAAGGGCAACGAGAAGTAATAGAATCGACATTTCCAAGATGAAAATACTGATTACGGTGATGAAGAATTGAGAGATATTACCTACCCCAGACAATAGACAATGAAAAATTGCAATCTGCGAAAGAAAATCATCTTCACCAAATTTCGAATTGCAATGGAGATGAAATTCAAGAAAACACAAAAAACATATCAACAAACGATGGAGGCTTGAACGACGAAATCTACTTATGGGTGGTAATTTTGGAAAAAGTTGTAAGATCCGTATGTCGACAGATACAAAGAGTACTGTGGAACAAATCCTGAGGCCAGCAATATTCGATCGAAATTAATAGACTATGGTAACAGACACGAAGAAGAAGCGGACAAGATGTTTGAACAGAAAAAAGGATTGAAGATTCAAGATTGTGGATAGTTTGTTCAACGAGAAAAAAAATTCTTGGTGCACCACTTGATGGTCTAGTTGGAGAAGATGGGATAATAAAAATCAAGTGTACATATAGCGCACATATATGACAATACGAGAGGCTGTAATGTCGAAGAAAATTTCATATGCAATGATTGATTCATCCATATATATATTAAGAATATGAATTATATGTTTTCTATTTTACGCAATTTATTGCCAATTAATTTTCTGTATTGGAAATTATTCAGCAGAATTGATTTTTCGAATACTTCAATAATTGGACCGTTTATTTTGAAAGTGGTGTAAGCCCATTTTTGAAAAAAATGAGATATCACATAATTCATGTTTAATTTAATGTAAATTTTTTATGTATAACTAGTCCGTGTTTAATTTCTTAAAAAATTGTTTTGGACAACTTTAAATCGATCGGTAAATGAAACTGCATAATCATCGATTATGAAAGTGGTGTAAGTCCAATTGACAGTGGTAGGTGGCTTAGCAGATGGTTTCCGATCAGTAGTCTGTTATTTTACATTTGTTTTATTAATATATTACGTGTCATATTACGTGTCAAGAGTTGCTAATTTAGGTTACTTATTCTATTTTTTTCTTAAAATGGATAACTTCATATTAACATCAGATAGTGGTATAGGTAAGAATAAATGTTAAATCAATATTACTTTTTAACAATTGAAAATATTTATTTTATTTTATTATAAATAAATTCACACAGACATAAAGCCCATGAATATAAACAGAAGAATAATTTTAGATTCAGAGGATGAAAATAATTCAGATATGCACAACAAATTAACGAATCGTAAAAAGAGAAGAAGAATAATAGAGGTAGAATCTTCATTAGATGAGGATATTGTTATTAAGAACTTAGATTCTGCAGAACAGAATAAAGAAAAATATTTGCAACAAATAAACAAAATTAAGCGAAATAATGGACAAAAGTACTATACAAAAAGAGGAAAATTCGTTCCAGCAAAACAATTTGAATCCAAAAATTGTAATTGCTCGAAGAAATGTATAGAATGTATTAGTGAAACATAACTTATAGAAATTTTTGATAAGTTCTGGAGTATAGGTGATTTTAATAAGCAAAATGTTTTTCCATATGGTAGTGTTCAACGAGAATCTGCCAAAAGAAGAAGGCTTAGAAATGATTCGGGCACTAAAAGGGCATATGCTTATAAATTTTACCTAGTCACTTCTGGTGAAAACATTTTAGTATGTAAGAAGTTTTTCATTAATACTTTCCAAATATCTACTGGACGTATTGATCGTATCCTAAAATCGCATGAAAACATTCCGAAAGACATGCGTGGAAAAATAGAAGGCTCTTGCAGAAGAACTAGTGAGCTACTGACGAATACAGTGATAGGCCACATAAAGAGCTTTCAGGCATTTGAAAGTCAGTATACTCGATCACAATAATCGAGAAAGAATGTTTTTAAATCCACAATTAAATATAAGAATAATGTATAACTAATACTTGGAAAAATGCAAGGAAAATAACTTGAGTTCAGTTAATGAATGGACATACAGGAAAATCTTTAAACGAGATTTCAAGTTACACTTCCATTTACCACGTAAAGATACTTGTGCGAAATGCGATTTCTTAAATACGAAATTTAAAACAATGATGACGAAACGATTCTTGTAGAAAAACATGATGTTTACTTGCAAAATGCTGAATTAGCAAGAAAAGCATTACAAGAAGATAAAATTCTCTTTTGACTTACAAAACGCCTTACCTTACCCGAAATTATCTATCTCAATTGCATATTACAAATGAAATATGTATGTTTTAAACGAGGGTTTTCACAATTTCCACGATAATAAAGTTAATATGTATGTGTGGGACGAAACTATTGCTTCCAGGAGATCGCAAGAAGTAGCTTCTTGCTGTTTGAGGCATTTAGAAAATGTAACGACTCAACGCCATGTAATTACCTGCAGTGACATGTGTACTGGGCAAAATCGAAATTTACAAATGGTATTGATGTGGTTGAAGGTTGTCCAGTCGTTGGAAAATAACATTGACATAATTGATCACAAATTTTTATTCTCGGGGCATTCATACCTTCCGAACGATGCAGACTTTGGCATTCTAGAAATGGCATTGCGAAAAAAAATTTTCTGTACACACCACGAGATTATTATGAGGTAATAACATAATGCAGAAAACATCACGAATTCATTTTACATGAAATGAAACGAGGGAATTTCATTTCAACAAAAAATCTACAAAATACGATTAAGAAACAGATTAAAAAAAACACTAATTGCGAACAGGTCAATTGGTTGAAAATATGTTGGTTGAGGTTTCTCAAAAGTGCACCATACACTATTTTATATAAAACATCGATGAAGGACGCAGAATTTACAACTATAAATTTATTACCTACACGTCCTGGAAGACCGCTAAAATTTAAAAAAATCGCACTAGCGACTTTATACCAAAATGCCAGGCCTATTACTTACGAAAAATATAAAAACATCAAGTAGTTATTACCTTATATACCTCCGGTGCATCATGCATATTTCGAAACACTGCCACATGCAGAGTATAAGTAAATACTATCAGTATCTTGCAATTTTGACAATGTAATTAGCGTCTAAAGTTAAATTTTATGTTTTGTCATGGGTATTTGTAAACAAGATTGGATTCAAATGAAATATATTTAAAGCGATATTTGATTTTTCAAAATTGAAATTAAACGATTTTTACAATTGTCTAATTTTGAATGTGGTGTAAGTCCATTTATAGCCCATAAATATGTATTATTGTAGTCTAATTCGCTTAAAACAAATCTATACTATAATCAAATTAAATATAGATAAAACAATTGAAACATTGCCAGACTTCATATAATTTGCCTAAATTTTTTAATTAACAGATATGCTAACCTCTAATTTTCTCGAAACAAGAGAAAATGGACTTACACCACTTTCAAAATAATCGGTGAAATTATATTATTGACCATATTTGTAGCCCTGTCATTATTTCTAGAATATTGACGAGGTTTTTTACCCTTTTGTTCAGCACTCATGGTGTATGCCCACGTACAAAAACTTGTGTACCAATAACGCCAATATTATAATTAGTTTTATAGGATCTATGTCACCGTCAATAAACACATTATTTTGTGAATATATATTTGCATTATTTGGTTAAAAAAAAACCCTTTTGGTCTTTTAGTTTCTAGCTCATATTGGAATTTCTTTTTCCGCGACTTCTACATTTCTACTAAGCTCGAAGGATATTTTATCGTAAACTACTAAAGGTACATTGGAATGACTGTGTCAGTTTCAATTGTTGATGTAATCTATTCCTAGAAGTAAATGAATATTTGCCAATTTAATCAAAATACTGTGGACATTTTTATGGCATTGTATATTGTAAAAAGCAAGACCGATATCTAATACAAATAAATCAGAAACAAATGATAAAAATCAGACGCGTACGAAAAAAGTTCAATATAATCACAAGAATGTGTTAATAGACTCATTACTAGAATATTTGTGAGTCTAAACCGTTCAAATGTACGCGATTGTCGTTTCACATCTTACATTTATATAATACCAAAATCAGTAAATTTCTTTTGTAAAGTCTAAATCGTACAAGTGTCATTAAAACCCGTGTCGTTTAGGCCATCTACTCGTCAAGGTCGTGATATTGAAGTTTGATCTTCAAAGTTTCTGTTCTTGTTAATGTTTCTCATTATATTATAATTAGTGGAACACCTAATTTTTGATATAGTGCAGTTGTTTAATGTTAATATCACTTTTTATATGTAAGTATGCCTAATATGTATGTGTTTTACGAATTTTAAGATTCTCCTTCTATATTGTTTCTGAATGTAAAATTTAAAAAAAAACACATTCCAACGTAAAAGATACTTCGATCGGTATAGCAGATGTTTCTTGTGACCAACACAATCACCCTTCAACAACAGCACCAAAATCACCGAAATAATACGAGAGAATAGTAGACTTTACTCGTACGCTCTTAACCGCGTGATAGAGAAGCGCGCGACAAAGGACGCTCCAGAACCGCACGAAAGGGGACGCGCCATCCAGCACGAAAAAAACATGGGTGTAGATGAGATCAGATGCGCCATTCCAAGCGACAGTCCTGACCGCGCGAAAGAGCATACGTGTAAAGAACAAAACCGTCCTTTTTCGCTCGCGCCTGGCGTGGAGTGTGGTATTTTAGAAAGAATGGCATTTATACGTAACACAATTGGAACCGCGCAATTTTACAAATGTACACTCCAAAGAAACTTTTTTGGAGCGCAGGCGTCATTTATAAAAAAATGTGAATTTATAAAATTGTGAAAAATAGAAAATTAAATAAAAAAATATATATAACAAATCTTTCCCATTTAAGACCTTTACAGAATTTAATTTAGAAAATTAGTATATTTGTATGGGGTATTTCGCCAGCATTTGTCTGTCGAAGTAGAAAGTTTTTGAAAATAAAATTACATAGTCTAGGTAAAGTGATGGTCGATGTTCACATCTGGTAAACACTCGCAGATCATAAATTCTTTTGAAGTTACTCTATTGCATTACTCTATGTACCAGGAGTATGACTAGCCCTCTGACCATCTGAGCTACCTGGGCAAACACGTGCAAATTTAATTACTGTTGGTAGGGATCAGTTGTTGTTGCAGTTCAGTTCGATTTTACTGCATACAATGACAATGGCTGACGGACGTTGCTGGTCCAAAGAACTAGTCACAGAATTCATTTCTGTATATAAAATTTTTCCGTGTTTATGGAAATTAAAATCAAAAGAGTATTGTAACCGGAGTTTGAAAAACCAGGTCTATGATACACAGGTGGAGTTGTGTAGATCAGCCATCCCAGGAATAAATAGAGACGGCGTCTGTGGTACTTTGAGTTGCTCCTGTTCACTCAAAAACAGGAAGCGCCGGAGGAGAACATAAGTTCCATAGAAGGAGCCATACTGCAGGAAACTGGAAAGACTGTAGAATGTGACGTGGAATTGGAAGATGAAACAACCGAGCAGGTAATTTAAATACAATTGTTTAATCTTAAATTAAACAGGAATTTTTTAATTATTAAAAAAAAGTATTTTGAAATAAGTTGTTATTAAATTTATTAATTGTGGAATTGCTGATACATGTTGATAATCTAAATTTTGTATGTAGAACAAGTATCAGCATTTTATTGTTTTTATAAAATGTGTAGAGTCGCACCGACCTACATTAAATTGTTTTTATTGTTAAGTTGACATTATTATTGGTGTCATTATTAATTGTATAAAAGAGTTGCTATATTTCAAATAAATCAGTATTAGTTCATACCAGAATTATGTTCGTATTATTTAAGGTGAAATTTTCTCCGTCATCTTAACAACAATTCCTTGAGATAACATTTGTTGCTGCAAACTGACACTCCCTTCTGGCGAATTAAAATATGCTTTTTAGGCGTCCCCATTTTCTTTAGCTTCCGTTGACGAATTCCTCTCTAATCCATTTTGTAAATGAACTAATTATACTCCACCAGCTCGCCATTCACCATTGTGAGAATCTTCTCGGTCTACGGTTGTCGAAGTAATATAAGCTGTTGATTGTCTGCGTAAAAAGTTATGCAAAACGCATACAGCCAAAACAACGTCGCATATGCTTTTGTGTTTCAATCTAATGGCTCCCTGTAAAATTCTAAATCACGCTGCAATAATCCCGAACGCATTCTCTACAACAGGGCTTCTTAAACTGTGGGTCGCGACCCCCCTGGGGGTCGCGAGACTACTGAAAGGGGGTCGCAAAGATCTGATACTTTTCAATCATTATAAATAAAATTTTAAAATTAGTTTACACACTACGTACAAATATAAATACAAATAAAAATCATACAAAATACTATTGTAGTTTTATTATAACTATTTTTGGAAAAAAGTGGCAATGCAAAACTGTTATGCAGGGCCTATAAATGAAAATATGGAAGTAGCATTTAAAATAATAAATACAAGGCGCTCCTCGATTTTCAACTGAACGTTCGACATTGATGTCTGGCCGCCGGCGTCAGTGTTTGCAAGATAACTTAGTGATTATAAGTACCCAGACGCCGCGTCGCCTTACAGCTTACACATACAATACGAAAGCATAATCAAGCTAGGCTAGGCGAATCGGCATATTATTTTTATAAAAGAATAATAAAAAAAATTAAATGAAAGCTTCTTTTTCGGCGTCTTTGTGATACGGTGCCTTTGTGCGCTGCACACTTTGAACACGCCATGCGTCGGGGTTGATCTGATCGTAATTTGTTGTCATTGCACTGGTAAAGATTCGAGTGTAGTTATTTTTCTGTTTGTACTTCAGTTTGGACTCAGCTTTGTCTTCGTAGTGACATGTGTGTATTTACTATATAATTTTCAATTGGTGTTTTTAATTATTACGTTAAAGTTCAACTACATTTTGTTTAATTATTTATTATTATTTAACCATCATGGATAAATGGCTAATTAAAATTCCAACTAATAAGTCTGCCACGCCGTCACAACCAAGTTGCAGTGCTTCAAATCCGACTTCTAGCAAAACAAAAAAAAGAAAATATGACGAATCATATTTGCAGTATGGTTTCACATGCTCTTCTCACAACAATGAAGAACAACCAGTGTGCTTAATTTGCAAAGAAGTTTTGGCTGCAGAAAGCATGAAACCGTCAAAACTGCAACGACATTTGAATACTAAACATGCAACGTTATCAAAAAAGCCAATAGAATATTTTGAGCGTCTTTTGCAAACATCAAATAAAGAAAAGAACACTTTGGAGAAGTATGTTACTTTGAATGATAAATATCTATTGGCATCGTATGAAGTTTCGTATTTGATAGCAAAAACGAAAAAGCCTTTTACTATTGGAGAGCAACTTTTACTACCTGCAGCTATAAGAATGTCTGAAATTGTTCATTGAAAACAGTATGCTGCTGAAATTAGTAAAATTCCATTATCAAATGACACTGTGTCCAAAAGAATTTCAGACATTAGCAATGATCAATTTCAACAGCTTCTTATGAGGCTTAAAGACAGCTCAAAGTTTGCAATACAACTGGACGAGTCGACAGACATTTCAAAAATGGCACAATTGTTACTTTTTGTAAGATATATTTTGAGGGAAGCATTCATGAAGATATACTGTTTTGTCGTCCTCTGGAAGATCATACTCGTGGAAAAGATATATATAAAAAAGTAAATGAGTTATTTGAAAAAGAAGGATTAAATTGGAAAAATTGTGTTGGTGTGTGCACGGACGGTGCTACAGCAATGACCGGACAAGATCTTGGTTTTACAGCATTTATTAAAGCTGGAAATGATCATATTACATTTACACATTGTATGATTCACCGAGAGGCACTTGTTGTTAAAAAAATTGCACCAGAATTAAACACTGTGTTTTTTGATGCAGTCAAAATCATTAACTTTATTAAAAGTCGAGCACTTAATAGTCGATTGTTTAAAAATTTGTGCATTGATATGGATTCGGATTATACAAGTTTATTGCTACATGCTGAGGTTAGGTGGCTATCAAGAGGTCGAAGTTTGAAACGATTATTAACTTTAAAAGATGAAGTTCTTATATTTCTAACAGAGCAAAATTCTAATTTGGCCGATTATTTTCACGATAATTTATGGCTTCTCAAGCTATGCTATTTGGCAGATATTTTTGATAAAATCAATGATATGAATTTATCAATGCAGGGAGTCTGCGTTAATATGTTTATGTTAAAAAATAAACTTGAGGCCTTTGTTAAAAAAATTCTTATATGGAAGAACAGAGTGGAAAGTGGATCGCTCGAAATGTTTCCATTTACTGACGAGTATATAATTAGTAACAATATTTCAAAAAAAGATACTCCTATAACAAAAATTATAGTTAATCATTTGAAGGATATGGAAGTTTACATGCATAGGTATTTTCCCAATGATATCGATACACAACAATGGATTTGCAATCCATTTTCAATTAAAATGGAAGAAATTAATTTTTTAAACTCAAAAGCACAAGAAGAATTTGCCGAATTAACAAGTGATACTACCTTGCGACTCAGATTTTCTCAAGTGCCTGTGCATGAATTTTGGATAGAAATCAAATCAGAATATCCCCTACTATCGGAAATGGCAATGAACAAATTACTGCCATTTTGTACAACATATTTATGTGAATCAGCCTTTTCCACATTAACTTACATAAAATCAAAATACCGTTCAACTTTAATAAACGTTGAAAATTTATTACGATCTGCACTAACTCAAATTGAGCCTAGATTTAATTATTTGTGTAAAAATAAACAATCACATCCGTCACATTAATATTGTTTGATGTTAATAATATGTTTTCTTATAAAAAAAATTGTTACAAAAGTTTATTTTTTCTATTGAATAAATATATATATATATATATATATATATATAGTTTTATGTCATTCTATTTATTGTGTTTTATTACGACCGATATCCCATCAACGTTTCCAATTATATATATGTGAAATGAATGAAGCTTGAGTTAAATAGAGTTTAATACGCCATCGTCAGATGACGAGTAAATAACTGAGCAAGACCAAAAACGTTAGCGGGCACCACTGAATCGCTCTGTAACGGGAAAAACATCGTTTGTTTACATATTTATGTACTGAGCTGTTTGTGTTATTTGAGGTGCTTTTCAGTGATTTTTCAAGCATTTTTTCAATAAATACTAGTTGTGGTTTTTATTGGTTTAGAAAATTACAACTTCTCACGTTTTTTTTTCCAAATTAACATATGAAAAGTTTACAATAACACATATAATTAATTAATTAATTAATTAATTATTAAGACCGATATTCATCGGATTTTAAACTTAAATTTAACGGCGTCATGGACCTTTCTTTGAATCTACTTATTTGTTTAATGTTTGTATCATATACCTATATTTTCGTCTTCTTTCCATTCAATTTTTTAATATAATTCCATAACCAATTAAACTCAAAACAATAATTTCTTCTCAATCCATTCTAACCCAACTTTTTCTTCAACAACACAAAGAAAATTATATAAACGACAAGGAACGTGAAAAAAAAGGTGTTGCCGTTTACACGTACGCTCTTTCATGCGATCCGAAATGTCGTTTGCAATAGCGCGTGTGATCTCCTTACACGTATATTTTTATCGTGCGGGATTGAGCGTTGCTTTTCGTGCGGTTCTGGAGCGCGCTCCTCGATTACGCGGTTAAGAGCCTGCCTGTGAACGAAAACTTTTTTGGAGCGTGCAATCCTGGAACGTCCTAAATACTGCGTGAAAGAATGCAAACCATCAGTGCATTTATACAGACAATCTTGCGTGCGCGATTGAACGTGAGCGTCCTAAATCCCCATAGGCCCGACTCAAATAACTAACCGTCCCTGCAGGAGTCACTGCGATTAAAAGTTTTGCCATGTGCCCCTTCCTTTATAATGTGAATATGGTAATATTATTCATTTGAAACATGTCGCCTTTTGAATGCATATTTCGGTACAATCAAGAATTACTCTTGTATCGTTAAAATCTTCAAAACTTGTTGGAATGTTACATAGGCAGGTTAGTCGAAAAAGAACATGGTCCAAGCATGATAAACCAGCACAAACCATATCAAAAGCTGAGTTGCATAAAAAAAAATCATGATGTCAATTTGGTGGGATTACAAGGGTGTCGTGTATTTTGAGCTGCTTCCAAACAACCGAACGATCAACTCAGTTACTGCCAACAGCTTGTCAAATTGGAGAAAGCAATCAAAGAGAAAACTCCAGAATTGGCAAATCGCAAGGGAATCGTGTTCAACCGTGACAATGCGAGGCCTCACACATCTTTAGCAACACATACAAAACTATTGGAACTTGGTCGCATCGCCCATACAGTCGCGACTTTGTACATCGGATTATCATTTATTTCGAAGATTACAAGACTTCTTAAAAAGCAAAAATTTCAGTAATAACAATGACCTTAAATTACACTTGATTAAGTTTTTTGCTGTTAAGGACCAGAAATTCTATGAGCGCGGAATCATGAAATTACCAGAAAAATGGCAAAAGGTCATTGAACAGAAGATATTTGATTGATTAAGGTTCATTTTTTGTATAGAAAAAATTGAATTTTATTTCACACTAAAAATCCGAAATTACTTTCTTGCCAACCAAATCAAGTAGTTTTAAATTGAATTATTTTAACGGACATTGTAAGTAAGAACAATCATTAATTTTTATCCATTTGTTGTGGCAGCTACTGCACTTGAAGCCGCTGAGGATGTAACCATACATTGGAGTGCAGCTTCTTGTACCATACCATACAACCTTCGATTTTCTCTGATACCATAAATGATTGCTTTTCATACGTATCCAAGAATTCACAATAAATTGTTGGATTATTTTACCACTCCAGTGTAGTAAAGAAAACGTTTCTTCGCGTAAAAAGATGATAATCGTGATTGATTCTGTGAGCTTCGACCTCAATTTCAAATCACACGCATATTTTCCATATAAAAACAGTAACATTGCAGATCAATATTAAAACCATTATGAAATACCATAATACAAGTATCTATCTCTTTGAGACGTTTTGGTTAATTGTCATTTTACTGCCATATTACTTTAACAACAAAACTGTTAATTCCCCCTAAATTACCGAAAAACCAGGGATTTTAGTACAAAAATTTAATGAGCTTAGTCTGTTCACCAAATACTGCTCAGTCAGATTCCCATTGTAATCAATGCAAAATATACAAATGCGAATATTTATTTGAAGTCATCTATTTAGAATCAGAACAATGGCTTTAATCTCTCCTCATAATTAATTAGTTTAGGAATTTTTAATGGTTGCTTTAAGAGACCAAACAGTAACCGATATAACGCAACCAATTTAGCATTTAACGTACAAAAATTCAGGACACTTTCAAAATTTTACAAGGCTTAGATTTAGAATAATTAATAGAGTTGTTGAGACCAAAAAGTGATTAAAATTTCTACAGGTCAATATACCTATTAAAGGGAGATTGCGTATAACATGACGAACCTATGACCCGCCGGTCAGACACTGGACCCACGCATCATTTAAAGACTCAATTAAGGGTTAGTTGTCGGCTAAGTGTTACATGGTACCATCTCATTAATATAAATTTTATAATATCGACCTTTATATCTCGGTATTCATTTGCAAAAGTAAGAGTGGTTGATCCAGCAACAGTTTTCTTCAAAAATTAAACAATTCGAAGCAGATAACTGTTGCACAATCATCTTACAATAGGCAGAAGAAAATAATATCGATTTGACTAAAAAAGAATTAGAAAAGAAGCGGAGAAATAATTATAAGAAAACTGTCCATCAAAAAGAACCGATTTCTTAAAAAGCACATAATTTTCACTTTCAAAGTTTGTTCTTTTTTTTGTCAGTTTACACATTGAAATTACCTTAATAGATAAAAATACACTAGAACCTCGCTTAACGAGCACCTCTCTTAACTAGTAATTCGCATAACGAGCAAAACAAATTGTAAAAGAATGCCTTGTTCAATAAGCGACGTTTCGCATTACGAATGGCGAGATGTTACATCAGTCTGTGTTTAGCACTCGTTCCAGTAACATCGTAGTGTCGTTTGTGATCACCCGTTTCCTCGAACTTGTATTATATTGTGTTATCGCCGATTTTCTTAAAATTTATATACTGTTTAAAAACATTATTATGCAAAAAATTTGATTCGATTGTAATCAAATTAGGCCAGCTTATGTTGAAGCAACCCTTGTTTTCATATATATAAGTAAAAAGTCCGAAATCTTAAGCGATTCTCCGTTCAAAAAACTACAGGAAGAAAATCAGCAGAGACTTACGAAAGTTCAAAAAAATAGATCGAATTACTGGAACCTATAAAAAACCCAAATTAGAACCAAAAAAAAAAGTTTGGAAATGTGGCCTATGCGACGAAATATATAGAGAACCTATTAAAGAAGATTCGGTTGGTTGCTCTATATGTCAAGCGTGGTGGCATGAAAAATGTACCGACTATTTAGGTTCAGGCCCGTTACACACAAGTGCATGTAAGAGTAGGCATTTCCCGTTATTTCTTTTTTACCCTATATTTCCAAATTTAATTACACTACGCTTAAGGATATGTATTAGGTTGTTAAACAAGTCTTGTGGTTTATAAATTAATAAAGTTTAATTTTTCAAATGTAATTCTCTAATGAATTATAGGCAGCTCTTTTGAAAGTGCGCACATTTACACCACCTTACCCTGTCTGTATGACATTTATTAGCTTGAGAATTTGTTATGCAGAAACCGCATGGAGACAACCTCATTTTTCTGATAATGCCGTGGTGATTTATTTTTAAACGCATGCATTTTCGAGTAAAACCGACCGCAGCTGCAGAGCCTGGTTGGTATTGCCCGAAATACATAATAATTATTCTTTTTTTTTTTTCAAATGCTGTAAAAATGCCTTTCAAGTACAACAGGAAAACAGACGGGGTTCATGGTCTCCAGAAGACATGGCTCGGGCAATAAACACCGTCCAAACTAAATCTATGGGAATAAGAAAAACATCTAGAATGTATTACGTATCAGGACCGTCTTAGAGGCAAAGTAGATCAAAATAATAAGAAATTGGGAAGACATGCAGTTCTTAACCCTGCCCAGGAGGACGAGCTGTGCAATCGTATAATTAAAATGTCGAAATTGTTTTATGGAATGTTGAGACTTCAAGTTAAAAAGATCGCTTTTCAATATGTGAAAGCCAACAAGATCCCGAAAATTTTTAACAAGGATAAAAAAATATGTGGTAATGACTGGTACTATGGGTTTTTGAAAAGGCACCCTATCATATCTCTGAGAAAGCCAGAGAGCCCGTCATTGAACAGGGTAAAAGGGTTCAACAAGAAAGAAGTAGACTTACTTTTCTCTAACTTGTCTAGAGCCTTCGAAGACTATAATTATCCTGCTAATCGTTTTTACAATGCCGACTAAACCGGTATAACTCCTGTGCACATTCCTGGAAAAATTTTGGCGTGTAAAGGACAACGACAAGTTCGTGTCATTACAAGTGGAGAGTGGGGAAAGTTGGTAACCGTCCTTTGTTCAGTGAGTGCTGCGGGAGAAAATGTGCCCTCCATGTTCATTTTCGGAACGGCTAGAATAAAATATGAGCTCACGAAAAATGGCCCAACAAATGCTCTCTATAGTTTCAAAAAATGGCTGGATCAACAAAGACCTCTTTTTTGAATGGATTCAGCATTTTGCCAGGCATACTAAATGTTCAATCACAGACAAAGTGTTATTCATAATAGATAACCATAGCAGTCACTGTACACTAAAAGTGTACAATTTCTGCAAGGAGAATGGTATAAACATAGTGACCTTACCACCTCACACATCCCATCGACTACAACCACTACAAAAACAATCAAAAAATTGACCAGTCGGATATTGCCGAGCTGTTCAAAAAGGCCTACAACAAGACAGCGACAATTGAAAAAGGTATAAAAGGATTTAAGGCACCAGGGATTTTTCTAATTAATAGAGATGTAATAAATGAGGAAGAATTTATCCTTATTGAAGGAACCATGATAGAGGGAGAGGAATCGCAATGACAAGATGACAACAAAAAAGGGATAGTGTAAAAAAGACGTAGGAACAAAGGATAAAATAGCAAATAAAATAACAAAAATGATAAAAGATACTGTCAAGGAAAACATATCGAGCAAAGACTTGTCAAAAGCTGGTCCATCGCGACTTTCGGGACAAAAAGCTATCAATAATATGTCAAACGATTTTGATACCAATAGCGAATCAGACGCTAGTGTAGTTTACTATACAGATCAGGGTAGTGATAATGTGTGCGAGTGTAGTGCGGTGTACGACGTACGGTCCCTCGTAATGTTCACGTGTTCAATATTTAACGATTGGCGCGGACAAAGCACAGGTAAAAGCGACATTGTAGACATAAAGAAAAATGGAGAATGATGGCAACTGTTCGACACGAGAGCTCGAAAGCTCGATAAATTGAGATATCAAATGAATATCTGTTGATTGCCTCAATTATATTGTGTAACATCAGTAGGAGAAACTTTGATTCATTCCACTATATTGTAGTGCACTGTGTTGTGATCAAACTAGAACATGAGATTTAGCATGACAATTCATTGTTTATAGTGATGAGCACATTTGGTCTTGGTCTTGCAGTCTTGGTCTTGGTCTTGCATTTTTGGCAAAACTAAGACCAATAGTCTAACCTCGCTTGCAATACCAAGACCAAGACTTGATTTACAAGAAGAAGACTTAGACCAAGACTTAGCATGCAAGAACAAGACAAAGTTGCAAGACAAAAAAATATATACAAACTTCTATTATGAGTCAGTAGATAATTGATCAATTTTCTTAGCTCATTATCAAGCAAAATTAAGATTATTTTTTCGGGAAGGTAATATCGTTGTTGGATTAGTTTAACAATAAGTCAGCATTTCATTAAGTAACGTGAAAAGTAGTTAAATGAGCGGAAGTGTATATTCATCATGAGATAAGATATTGCTAGTAATTTAATATTGTTATAAAGACAATCAGCCGCCCTATTCACCGGTCACCTATTTTTATTTTAAAATATATTAACTCGTCAATAGTGTTCGAGTTACTAGTATAACAAGTTTTCATAAGCTGAATTGAATAAAAATGTCTAGTGAAGATATGGATGTTCTCAGTTGATTTTACTGATACAAAAGAATATAACTGTAATACACAAACCAATAAAAGCAAGTTTAATAATTATTTTTAAAATATCGGTAGCCGAAGCAGTATCTTAGGTTTGTGTAAATTGTGTAAAAAACAAATAAAAATGAAAAACCGAAATACATCCGGGTTAAAAAAACATTTATATTCAACCCATAAGAAGGAATTTTATAAACTCTTCCCACAACAAAACCAAACCTCAAGCAGCGTTTTAAATTATTTCAAATCTAATGAACAAGTAAGAGTATTACATATTTTTTTACATTGTACATTAATTGTGTAGTTGAATTTTTGAATATTTAATTTCTAAATTATTTAATTGTTGCATACCTATTGGTATGTTATAAGTATTTTATGATCTAATTTTTATTTAAATGATTCTAAAATTATACTTCCTTTTTTAGGTGGAAAAAAACAAGAATGATATTACAACAACAACTCCGGTAGATTGGATTATAAAAAAATATCTGCCTTTTTCGTTTGTTGATGATGACGAAACTCAAAACTTTTTTCGATTAATAAATCCAGATTTTAAAATTCCCAAACAATTTACTCTTCGGCGCCAAGTAGAACAGAGATTTCTAGAACTTCATGTAAAAAATGTGCTACAGAAATGCAATTAAAAAATTTCATTTACGATTGTGATGGATGAACATCTATTGCTGATCGGTCGTTTTATGGTATTACTGCCCATTTTATAGATAATGAATGGAATTATCAATCAATAGTTCTTGATTTTGTCCCTTCGCATGGCCAACATATAGGAAAAGATATAGCCCAGATTTTTTACCGGTGTTTAACAGAATTTAACTTAGAAAATAAATTACAAGGTATCACTGTTGATAATGCGTCAGCAAATACTAAATTTATGGTGGAATTAAAGAATCTAATAACAAATTTTGATTGCGAAAATCAACACTTTCGCTGCATTGTTCATATTTTGAACTTACTAGTTCAGGATATGATGAAATGTTTAAAGTTACAAATGAATGTCGAAACAGAAGAGGAAGTTATTAGCGAAAATAAAGACGAAGAAAATATATCAGATATAAATGATTCAAGTACAATTATAGGACAATTATGATCTATTATTAGTAAAATTAGAGGAAGCGAAAAGTTAACTAACAAATTTCATTCTGCATGTAAAGCAGTTGAAGTATCAACTACTCTTAAGCTCATATTAGATTGTCCTACACGCTGGAATTCAACACATGATATGATTGGTCGAGCTATACGATTAAAAAAAGGTATCATGATATTATGTAATATTCATCAAGAATTCAATGATTTTCAGCTATCTGATCAAGAATGGGCAATATTAGAGAGTATATAAATTTTTAATCAATTTCAAAAATCTTTCAAAAATCCTAAGTGGAGAAAAATATGTCACTTTTCCCCTCGTTATTACTTCCATTAATCTATTATTTGATAAGATAGAGTCAACTATAAAAGAAATAGACAAAAATCCGGGACGTACTCGAAAATCTTATCGAAGCTTTTCAAGCAGCGAGAAAAAATTTTGAAACATTATAGAAAAACTAACTAGATTTACTGTATCACTTTAATTTTGGATCCAAAGCATAAAATAGAAACATTTGATTTAACAGACTGGGGTAAAGAATTACAAACATTTGATAAAATCTATCAACAATATTTTAATCAAGAGCCGATACTAGAATTGTCAGTAAAACACCTTGAACTTTGTCAAGATACTGACGATGACGATGATGATGATGAAATTATAGATTTTAATAAATTATATTCCATTTCTTCTATCTAATTTAACACCAACTCAAAATTCTAAAAGAGAATTTGAAGAATATTTAAGTCAATCTCGAGCCACCGCTAATGAAAATATATTACAATGGTGGAAACATCATCAGTATGGATTTCCTATTTTAGAAAAAATGGCAAAATATTTTTTTTTTCAGTTGAGTCTACTTCAGTTCCTGCTGAAAGGCTATTTTCGAAAGCATCTTTAACTATTCGCAAACGTCGAAATAGATTAAATAATGAATCCGCTAGATGGTTGTTATGTATAAATTCTTGGACAGACAAAATACAATAAAATTACTTATAATAAAATAAAAATTATTATAACGAACTATTATTTTTTAATTGTAATTTCCTTATTTTAATCCAATATTCACTAATTTAGTTGCAGGTATTTATTATTACTTTATTGACCTACATGGGGAATAAATTCTGTAAAGTCAAACGATTAAGTTATTTCTAAAAGACAAAGAAAAATATTTGAAATGCAAGACCAAGGCCGAGACCTAGAACGAGACCAAGACTATAAACGCAAAACCAAGACCAACACCAATACCGATAATTCGATAGCAAGACCAACACCAAGACTTTATGTGCAAGACCAAGACCAAGATCAAGACTAGAATGGTCTTGGTCTTGACCTTGGTTTGCTCATCATTAATTGTTTACAATTATTTTGAATTATGTAAACATATGTGTACATATAAAATTTTGTGTAAAATTGTTGAAGATCAACTCTATGTAGTACCATTTGGTGGAGCATACAGTCATGTATTACTTATTTCCAATAAATAATCTACAGTGGCTCAATAAAGAAGTCGGACAACCATTAATTTTAAAGAAACTTTAATATTCCACAAGTCATAGAATTCCTAAAAATATTTTTAATATATGACAATAAGCAATATAACATGTTATTTTAAAAAATTAAAGAAAACACCTTTTAATTTCATTTATAAACAAAAAACTGAACAAAATTCATTTATGGCTCTTAAGTTGGCAGCAAAAAAGTAATCGGACAGATGGCAACACAGGAGTTTTTTGACAAATCAACCGCAGCGAATTTCCGTTGTGTGAGACCATTTGTAATTTCTGCATCTCGTTACAAAAAACGATAGCTGTGCATCCAAAAAAACTTGAAAAAGTTCATTATTTCATAGAAATTCATAAAAATGGAAAAAACAAAGTTATACACAAGTGAGGAAGCGAGAAAGATTATCGTGAAAAACTTTAAAGAAGGAAAAACAGTCCAAGATATAGGTGATATAGTTGGAAGGCCAAAATCAACGGTCCATGATGTCATTAAAAGGTACAAAGATACACAATCAGTGGAAAATAAGCCAAAATCTGGAAAGACCGAAATTATTTACCAGTACAGACGAGCGATGGATTGTCCAACAGGTAAAAAAAGATCCAAAAATTAGTGCTCCAATATTAGCGAGAGAAATTTCCCAACGTATAAACAAAGACTGTAGCCCAGAAACTGTGAGATTAGTGCTGCATAAAAATGGTTTCAATGGCAGAGTTGCTCGGAAGAAGCCTTACATAAATATTGTTAATAGAACAAAACGAATGAATTTTGCAAGAACATACAAAAGCATGGACATTTCGTTCTGGAATAAAGTGCTGTTCACAGACGAAAGCAAATTTAATTTGTTTAGGTCCGACGAACAGTCATATGTATGGCGAAAACCAAACGAAGAATTAAAAGAAAAAAATCTAAAAGCTACTGTCAAGCATGGTGGCGGTTCAGTTCTCGTTTGGGGTTGTATGTCGGCATCCGGAGTTGGAGAACTCTGCATCATAGATGGTATAATGGACCATACTAAATATCTGTCCATTTTGAAGCAGAATTTGGTACCAAGTATCGAAAAATTGGGGATAAAAGATACATTTCAATTTTACCAAGACAATGACCCCAAACATAAAGCTCATGCTGTACGAATGTGGCTTCTCTATAATTGTCCACATGTTCTGGAAACACCACCACAATCCCCAGACGTAAATGTTATAGAGCATTTATGGGCGCATTTGGAGAATCAACTTAAAAAATATTCCATTTCGAATAAAAATGATCTCATAAAAGCGATTAAAGACGAATGGGCCAGAATTGATCCTGTTATATGCAGAAATCTGGTAGAATCTATGCCAAGAAGACTGGAAGCGGTTATTAAAAACAAAGGCTTTTCCACAAAGTACTAAATTAAATTACCAGATATGTAGCCAATTGTTTAAGAGCAATGAGTACCAAGTGTCAGACTAATTTTTTGATGCCAACTTAAGAGCCGTAAATGAATTTTGTTAAGTTTTTTGTTTATAAATGCAATTAAAAGGTGTTTTCTTTATTTATTTAAAATCACATGTTATATTGCTTATTATCATCCATCAAAAATATTTTTAGCAATTCTGTTATTTGTGAAATATTAAAGTTTCTTTAAATTTAATGGTTGTCCGACTTCTTTATTGAGCCACTGTATATAAATAATCTGTATGTCAATTGAGATGAAATCTTTAATATTTTTTACATATCTGAACGCAGAAAAAGATGCTCCATTAGAAAATAAAATCAAAAATTGGGGTTCTAATTGAAACAAAAATTGATAATGATGGTATTTCTTTCAGATAGTAATTGGCAGAGTCATTTTAACCTCATCACAAATAAACAATAAAAAATAAAATGTTACTTGTCTCGGCATTTTTGGAAATGTTCATAAATAAAAGGGTTATTTACATTATGCGCTTCTTTGCAGTCAGACTGCATATGACGGCCGTAGTATCACGGCAACTATGTTAGCAGGCGAATACACCCACCATGGTCGTTAGTGTTAAAGTTATACTACTATTACATAAAAAAACTTACCTTTTTTCCTTGGAAAATTACGAAGAAACTGCTAATTTCCAATTTATCCTATAGATGGTGCTACCATGATGTGACAATCGTTAATTATGTGGTGTATGGTGTATGAAATCCACGGATCCCAATATAACGAGATAGACATCCGACAAAATGGAGATAGTCCAAGTTAAAGCCAAGATGATACAAGAGCTCGAAAACACTTAACATCCATATGCTTATCAATACACCAAGTCGTCAAATGAACTGCCTATGGTCTGCAATCAAAAATAAACATTTAAGAGCACATAACTCAAACATAACTTTAATTAGTTAAAACAATTTGAAAAATATTTTGAAGATTTTTAAAGCGAGCTATGCTAAATAGATATGACAATTCGCTCATCTTCATCGAAATGATTCGATAGAACACGAAATAAAAAGAAAGCATATAGATGGCCCTATATTGTCACTAAGGTATTTTATGTATATCTATTTTTCAGTAGTTGTTCTTAGTTCGCCATTTTTTCAGTTAATAAATATAAATTCAGTTCCTCATACAGAAGTACAAGATACTTCAGTCTCTTTCAATTCTAAGAGGTTATGGGCCCAGATTAAAATATTAAAATTGAAAACTATTATGGATTTTCAATTTTAATATTTTGATTCGAATTGTTACGTTTTTTATTTAACTGTCGTTCATCATGAGTACGATGAGTTCATATTGAACGGAGATGTTATCTCGAGACAATTATGATACGTGGAAGCAACAAATGAAAGCTGTATTAATAAAAAACGGAGTTTGGAAGTACGTAAATGGTCCGATATTTGAACCAAATGTTGAAGATAGTGACAATGAGGAAGCAGAAGAATATATCGGGAGAAAAATGGCGTGAAATTGATGAAAAACAACAAAATCTGACATAATTTTAGATATAAGTCCGTCTAAATTACAACAAATAAAATATTGTCATACATCGAACGACGTTTGGTTGAAATTAAAAGAAATTTATCCATAAAAGGAACCCGCAAGAAAAGCTAAATTGGTAAAACAACTTATTTTAAATCGTATAAAAGAAGTCGATGATATAAGAGATAACACACACTGGCTGAAATGGTAATCGAAATCAATGAAGATCTGTTATCTATAATGTTACTTTATAGTTTACCACACACATTCGAGAACTTTCTATATGCAAATGTCACGTAATGATTTACCATCCCCAGAAAACCTTAGAACAAAAATAATCGAAGAAAGTGATGCTCGATGTGACAAGAATCAACAAGAAACTCCTGGGGCAATGGCAATTTCATATAAAAAAAAACAAGAAAAATAAAAATATCAGCTTCAAGAAAAAGAAAGACAAGACAAATAAGAATAAAAATACATTTCAAATACAGTATTTTAAATGTCATAAATTTGGACATATTGCTAAAGATTGCAATTCGAAAAACCTGAAAAATCAAAAAGATTATTCTAATAACAATATGTTGTTATATTCATCGACTGAATAAACAAAAAATAGATGTATTCTTCTCTCAATGTTGGTTATGAGGTAATTGGACAATTACCTATTGCCTCATAATCAACATTGAGAGAAGAATCACGTAAATAAGCATGGATGATATAGTTGTATCAACATCTTCAGAAATAGATGTAATGTTCCCCAGCCATCTTATGAAAATTGTAATACATTATGGTGTTTGGATTCTGGTTGTATATCACATTTATGAAATAATCTTGAACGTTTAATTTCTGTAAATGATTGTCAACAAAAGGAATTAAATTTGGTCAATAGTGATACAACAGTTCAACTTGAGGTGAATAGTTCTGTCGCTACTAATAATATAAGAAATGTTAATATCAGTAGTGTATTATATGTTCCAAAACTAAAAATGTTAGTAAAATAACTGATAAAGAACTACTAAAAGCAGTTTTCTAACTAAACTAAACTAAACTAAACTAAAGGCAGTTTTCACCAATAAAAATGCATTTATTTTGAATAAACAGAATGACACTATTTTGACTGCCGAACGTATTGGTGATCTTTATTACATACGTGATAATAATGAAGAAAAAGAGAACAATGTTGGTATTTCAATGTACAATACAGAAAAATGACAGTAAATTGGGACATTCAAATTTAAATGATGAGAGAGTTATGTCATCGTTGTATAACTGGAATAAACACAATTGTTAAATTCGATTGTGATACGTGTTTACGTGGAAAAATGTCTAGAATTGGAGATTATTCATTGTTTGTGGTTCTATGGGTAGATCAAAACATTTCGTTACATTTACAGATAATTATTCTAGATGGACAGAAGTTCATTATCTAAAAAATAAATCTGAAGTATTGGAGAAGTTCAAAGAATATAAGATAATGACAGAGAGTAAAGCAGGTCAAAGAATACAATATTTACAATCTGACAATGGTTCTGAGTATGTTAATAAAATTTTCGATAATTTTCTTCATCAAAATGGTATTCAAAGAAAATGAAGTGTAAATTATACTCCAGAACAGAATGGTGTTAGAGAGAAAAAATTGCACCTTATTGGATATGGGACGTTGCTTAATGATTTAGTCTGGATTACCAGCGTCTTTCTGAGCAGAAGCAATTAACATGTCAAATTACATCAGAAATCGATGTCCAACAATGAGTTTGGATTGTTTAACTCCATTAGAAGTATGGTCTAAAAAAGCTGCAAATATTGCATATTTTCAAAAATTTGGTACAGTTGGTTATATGCAGTATCAACTAAATTGAAATCAATTGCAAAAAGTAATACATGGCAAATTGTTGAAAGAAACAATGTTGATAATTTAATTAGTAGTCGATTCGTATTGAGAAATAAATATGATCATAATGGTAAAATAATAAAACGAAAAGCTAGATTAGTGGTTAGAGGTTTTCATCAGAGACTTGGTATTGAATTTAGCAAAACATTTTCTCCAGTTGCAAGATCAGATACAATAAGAATGATCATTGCATTGGACGTTCAACATCATACATATGTTAATTCATCAACTTGATATCACAACTGTAGACTTGCATGGTGAAATTGAAGACATAAGTATATATGGAAACACCAAAATTTTTGATCGAGGATCTCGATTATACTTTGAATAAATCAAATGATAAGAAATTAAATGGTAAAATATCACAAATGTTAACAGAACTGAAAAAGGATAACAAGATTTGTAAACTTAATAAAGGTTTGTTCGGTTTTACGTCAATCTGGTCGTCAATTGTTTAAGGAACTTGATGAAGTCTTGATTCAATTGGGAGTGAAACCATCTGACTATGATCCCTATTTATATTATACAAATCAAGGGGGCGGATAATTGTAATCTATGTTGATATTATTATTTTAAGTGAAAATTTACAACTGATGAAAAAAATTAAAAAACATTTATCGAATTTTGAAACAAAAAATTTTGGTTCAATTAGTTATTGTCTTGGTATTGAATTCAGAAAAACTGAATATGGACTATTCATAAATCAGACAAAATACATTGATGAGTTATCGAATCGTTTTAATGTTTGGTTGCACAGTGGTATCAACTCCTACAGAAAAAATTGAAATTACAAAAATCAGATAAGTGTGATTATAAACCCTTTAGACAAACTATTAGTGGCTTGATGTACTTATCAACTTCCAGGCGACCTTACTTTACTCATGCTGTTAGCGTTTTAAGTCAATTTAATAACTGTCATGATAAAAAACATTGGTTAGCTGCAAAAAGAATTGTACGTCATTTAAAAGGAGCTCGTGAAATTGGTATCAATTATTGCAAAGAGAATCCACTATTAAATGGATTAGCTGATGCTGACTAGAGAGGTTGTATAATCGCCAGGGGATCATGTAGTGCTTTTGTTATTACACTTTGTGGTTTTCCTATTTCATGGAATTCTAGAAAACAAAAGACTGTTGCTTTATCTTCTACAGAAGCTTAATATATTGGTATTACTGAAGCAACAAAACAGTTAATTTTTCTTTCTAAAATTATCACACAATTGGATTATGAAAAGTTGGTGAGCTATATTCTCTATAATGATAATATAGGTACACAGAAATTAGCCCATGATAAAACAAAACACATTGATATTTGTTATCATTATAATAGGCAAATAATTGCTATGGGTTTGATATCATTAAAATATTATACTTCAGAAGATCTAATGGCTGATTTATTGGCCAAAAGTTTATGTTCTGGAAAACATTTTATGTTCATCTCTATGTTAAGAATGACCTCATTGAGGGATGGGTGTTAAATAAATATGACAAGTCGGTCATATTCATCAAAATGATTCGATAGAACCCGAAAAAAAACTGTATATGGATGATCCTATATTGTTACTAAGATATTTTAATTTATGTCTAATTTTTCAGTAATTGTTAATTCGCCATTTTTTCAGTTAATAAATATAAATTCAATTCCTCGTACAGAAAATTGAAATACTACAGTCTCTTCCAATTCTAATAGTCTACAGAGTATGCTTTATCAAAAATTGTAACTCGAGAAACCGATCAAAAAAAAACACCATTTTTACAAGATTTTCTTCAACCAACTGCACGACTGAAAACAATTGAGAACGGATCAAAGATCCCTGTCCTGCGTTCTGAAGAAACGCGAAAAATTACTCCCGACAAGGAAAAGAATATCTTCTATAATTTGGTGTTTATTGCTCTTGTTTTAATACCGTTTATGTGAAATCAATAAAAGTCACAAACACCTTATTCATAATCTAATGCATCGGATATTTTATAAAACAAACTCTCAATTGACGTAAACAATCTTTCACTACCAAATTAGAAATAGTAACCAGTAATGAGGTTAGCCATCGTTTCATTCATGAAATCTAAGACAAGCAGGTTTTTTTAATATGCGGAAAACACATCTTCGGAATGAAAACGCCACTCTAAGTTTTGACTCAAATGGGGTCTTTTTTAACTTTCACATCTTTGCAACTGAAATATTCCACCGTAAATAATAATTTTTCAGAAATTCGGACTTTCTTGGAAAATTTTGATTTTGTAGTGTTTGCTTGAAAAATTCACATTTCAGAAACTACCGCGTTTGAATGATTGAAATTTGGGATTCAGATAGTTTAAATATTGTATATTTAACAAATTTTACGCCATTAAATATTCCATTACTTCGCTGAAATTGATATTTCTTTCAAGTTATTTTCAAACTGTCATATCTGTCTTAATGTAAACGGAACAGTATATTTTTCTCTACACGGTTGGATTGGAAAAAACATCTGCATCGAACTCTATTAGACTTTCCTATAACTATCTTCTATAATTTTTCTGTTATTTATAATTTTCAGTTTTCGTTAGTTCTCCCCTTTATTTGAAAGTATCTAATGTCCAGTTGCTTACGATTTGAAAGAAATACATAGAAAGTTTAACAAAATGACTTTAATTGACACTTGAAGTTAACAACGATAACTTTATTTATTTTTTCGAGCGATTTTAATCATTTCTACATTGCAAAAAACAATCCATTCAATTTTGATAATTATTTGTCAAATTCATAGGTATTATTATTCATTTAAAAATCTCAAAATTATTAACTGTTTAGATGTTAATCGTAACAGGAAATTGTTTCTGTCACCAATACGTTTTAGTATTTTCTTTCGCTGAAAATCATAAATTACTGAAAAATTATCAATACATACTAGAAATATTAATATGCTTCGATGTAGAATTTTTTTCTCTATCCAATCGTGTAAAGAAAGGTTTACCATTTCATTTAAAATTAGAAAAATATTCCGTTTTATAAATTGCCAGAAAGAGAAATTGATTTCAGCTTAACATTGAAAGATAAGTCAATTCTATAAATTTAGACATAAACTACATAGTTGGAACTATTTAAATTCCTAATGAAGATTGTCTAGTAACAATAGTTTTGGAGATGTGATTTCTTTAACAAAACACTGCAAAAGCAAAATTTCCAGAAAAATCAAAATTCCTGAAAAAACTATTAACGCTAGACCATAAGAGATATTATCAAAATCCACTTTTTTTCACCGTAGAATCTAAATATGCAATAAAAAATACATCGTTCCATTTGAATATACCAGAGATTGATAAAACAACGAATATATTTTCTATGGGTAGGTTCAGGTGAAAAAACAGGTATGTATGAAATTTCAGGAACCTTCATCAATTAGAACTACTTATACTTTTAATAGGTCAACCTCTAGGATCACCTCTTGAATGGTCCACCTGTACAAAACTGCTAAACTAAAAGTATATATTCAAGATCTGAATTCCTATTACTTGATAAGCGATTTGAAATTCATTTAAATTAAAAACTACGACAATATTTGAACCTTATGGCCCATCGAAAAGTAGTCAAAAAATCTCGTTTTAGTTGACTTGTTATTTTTGAAAACGGGCTAAATTTTTCAAAAGACTTAAGAATATTTTCCGCATGTTTTTCCATCGCATTCCAAAATAAAAACAAAACATTCCTACCCTTTCTAGAATAAAATGGAGAAAAACGAATGCACATCTAAACACAATCTTCTAGATTTTCATCGATAATTAGAAATATCCACAAACCTTTCCAAAAACAGAAAACATCCTGCCATTTACCTTGAAATACCGCTTCTAGCGAATCATCACTGGCTTCACTTCACAGTAAAAAAATTAAGGAGAAATCTTCAATCGGCAATTCCACATTTTTCAACTTATTGTCAAATTATGTAACGTATGAATGAAGCTACGACTCTATCAACTTAAACCATACCCAACTATAACGTGCAGAAGACGTTTACTTTTTCAAGTATCCATTATCAACTTGCATCTTCATTTCCTATACCGGCTCAATTTCTCTCTCCTAATAGAACCCTAAAACAATGTGTTTAAAAAAAAAAACAAATTATTAATTGAAATAAATATGAATTATTAATAAAACAAGTTCGAAATTTTTACGATTCACATGTAATCACATACATGACATTAATAATATGAATTATCATTCTAATTATTATTATCACTATTAACATTACGACTATTATTTTAATTATAGCGTTATTCTATTGATAATCAAGCACATTTATGTGATAGTTCAATTGTACGTTCTGAATAATCAATTGGAAACTTACGTATTTTCTTCTCATGATTTTGCTATTTGTAATATAAACGTGCTACAATATTACAATTTAATTCTGTTGAACATAATTCACAATATAAAAGCTGCAATAATCCAATCAATTCTTTTGGTCCGCTCTTATCAAAATAATCACGAACTGAATCACGTACTACAACAATAAACATTGATTTAAAAAAATCCATTAATTAATGAATGAATTAATTAATTAAATTCAATCTAAATCATACTCACTTGAGCCGATTAATTGTTCGATATTTCACCATTTGTTTTAGATGCCAACAATTTGATAGAAACATTCTTTGTTGGACTGTACTGATTTTAATATTCTTACTGATAATAAACCACTTCCAGTTGATAAGCACCATGGAAATTTTCTAAAACCGGATAATTCATCCGTTGGTGTTTTGTGGTAGATTAGTTTTCGTTATTTTGAAATCCACATCCAATTCTTTAGCTGCGATAAAATTAAGGTCATGGTTAATGACAAGAGTAGGGCTCTTGGGTTCCAAAGTTTCTGTAAGAACTACATGATTAAAATTTTGGTCCCCTTAATTAAGTAAGCTATCAGAAAAGCTGAGGAAAAAAAAACAGCCCCTAGGCCCTCCTCCCAGTAGGGGGCACCCCTAATGTGGGACAAGTGGAGGAAGAGCAGTACACAAAAACCTTACCATCTCAAGCAGAACATGTTCAAAGGTAAGTGTGAATTTCTTCAGATTATTTGATGGTTAATTACACCAGTAATCAATTAATAATTCACGCGCAAATCTCCCAGAGCGATTTTTTAACCGCTCGCCCGCAATTGCAAATAAATCTTGATTTTGAGGTTTCTCACAGGTCGAGCGGTTAAAAAACCGCATCGGGAGATTGCGTGTGAATTATCAATTGATTACTAGTGTAATGGACCATCAAAAAAATCTGAAGAAGCTCACACTTACCTTTGAACATGTTCCACTTGAGATGGTAAGGTTTTTGTGTACTGCTCTTCCTCCCCTTACCCCACATTAGGGGTGCCACCGACTGGAAACGGCTTAGGGGGATGATTTTTTTTCTCATCTTTTCTGATGGGCCCCTTAACATAACCACAAAATTTTAATCATGTAGTTCTTACAGAGACTTTGGAACCCAAGAGCCCTACTCTTAATTATTGTTCATGAAAATATGAAATTTTGAGGGAAATTTTTACCACTTACATGGAATATATTCGCTGTTAATTGTTGTCTGCATTTTTTATTAAAATTAGAATGAATTTAATGGAAAATGTTTAAATTTTGTAAAAAAAACACCACAAACAATGTAAAACACAACAATACCGTCCAGAGCCACAGTAACAACTGTAAGATGGCCGCCTGCCGCTAAGCTATGCAACTGTATAAAACAAAAATCCCTAGATGTCCCTAGTTACAATTGAGAAAAATATGGATTTTAATCATTATAATCAGACAGTTGCATCAGATTTACAAAAAAATGAATCAAAAATTGTTTTATTACTATCGGTACAAAATTATTATAAATTATTGTGTTTTTTTTTGGTGAATTTTGCTTAATGTTGGCAACAGTAATTATTGAAAGTAGGAATCCAGTGACCATCGAACAACGTAACACACGAGCGTCCACTGTTGTGAAATGGCGGTTAACTTTACGCAAATGTGTAAAATAAAAATCCCTATTTTAAATTAAAAAAATGCAAATATTAATTTAATTATTCGAACAATTTGACAAGATTTTATATAATTTAAACCAAAATTACTTGACTCAATTATTGATTGTGTGTAATTATTTTATAATATTGTTTTTCTATTTAGTGAAATTTGTTTAGTATTGGCGACACTGTTGATTGATTCTTCAATTAGGAATCCAGTGACCATTAAACAATCTGTATAGCAACGGAAATTTAATCAATTCATTTGAAAAAATGTCGCGAAATAACGACGGAATTAACGAAGAATTCAATAATTTTATGTTTCGCGTTAATGAAATTTCGTCAATTATCACGAAATTAACATCGAAAGATCGAAACGTACAAGATATTGGCGAATTAGAAGCGCGTCAATATTTGGGCGAAGCTGATAAGAAAATTGTTGATAAAAGTGAAGATTCTCAAGGTTATTCTTTGAACAAAATAACAACATAACCTATAAATTTTATTGTAAATTTCCAGATGATGATGCGAAAATCGACGACAAATCTGTCGAATTGCGAATTAAAACCGATCGTACTGTTTTAAATAAGGCGGCTTTGCATAAAATTGAAGATCCAGCACAGCAATCTTTAGGTAATTGGTGACTTAACCTATAAATTTATTCTAACCTATAAATTTCAGAAACTTTTAAATCGGAAATCTCCAAAGATGCCGAACGTCGCTACCAAGATCGTTTAAAACGCAAATCACGTATGGAAATTCTACTAAAACGTGGAAATTTAGCGTTTCGTCGGAACGAATTTGAAAAAGCTCTAAATTTATACGGTAACGCGATAAATGAATTGCGCGATAATCCAACATTATATTTGAATCGAGCTTTGACTTATCAAAATTTAGGATTTTACGATAAAGCTATAGATGATTTAAATTGGGCTTTGAGATTAAATGAGGATTCGTTGAAAGCTTGGTTATTGATGGCGAAATCACAATTCTATTTAGAGAATTTGGAGGAATTCCACAAGGCTGTCGATGAAGCCAAAACCAGACATCCTCAACATTTAGAATTTATCAACGGTATTTTACCATCGAATTTACCCAGTAGTTGGCCATGTATTTAGGACGTAGTGTCGTAGATTTGTTCAGACACGTAAAAGATTGAAGTACATTTTTGGTGATTCGTTAGCATGGCATCAATGGAGACTATTTTATTGTTATCTCTTTTCAATTTAATAGATGATAGACTTTCTTCTCTCTCTTTACAATTATCTATCTCCAATGTTGTCACGGTAACGAATCCTTAAAAATTTAGAGACCGGTATTCAAATGTTACACAACAAAATTCTCAGTCAACTTTGAATTTTAATCTGTTTTATTTCAATCTACAGTTGGCTATGGAAATTTTGTTCTTTTATACAGGGAATACAACGCTATTTCAACTAATAGTTGACTGTGAAATGTCAAATTCAAGCACTACTAGATTTTCTAGTAATCAGTTGTAATTGAGCAGTGTTAAGAACTCTACTAGGCTTTTCAAATGTCAAATAGTACGGCATGATGGAATAAGCTACGACATTTGAAAACTAAAGCATGACCAACTCTGTGGATTGTACTGAATATTATTGATAAACATTTGTTTGTTTTTGTTTTTAGATTTTATTAGTAAATTCGACCAATCAAATTTCACTATTTAATGGTGTTAACATAGCAGCAATACAAGCGGTCATAAAACAAGCAATAGCACCACCTAAGAATGCCCGAAATACTAAACGTGTTATTGTTTGACGTTTATTTGGTACTAAAGCACCTAATGTTGCTATCATTATACCAATTGAACTAGGATTTGAAAAGCCACAAATTGAATAAGTTGCAATAATTTTACTTTTTGGTTCCAATGTCATTGTTGACATACGTTGAAATGCAGCAAATTCATTTACCATTGTTTTTATACCAATTAATTGTCCAACTTTTTCACAATCATTCCATGGTACACCCATTATATAACTAATTGGTATGCAAAATTTTACCAGTTATTAGTTCAACTGACCATATTTCCGATGAATCGACGAAACCTACAATAAGGTTAGAAAATTTTTTGAAAAAACGCCATTTATTAGCAATTATTCAAATCCAACCCTAATTAAAATTCATTAGTTGTAAACTTTTGAAAAAACACTAATTTTTACCACAGTGGCGCTGTTTACTAACGTAAATCTTCAAATATTTTTTAGGTTGGTAATACATTTTCCATCAGCAATTGCTAAGACTTCATAAATATGGAAAAGAAGGAACATGGTTCAAAAAAATAGAAACAGAATATTTAAAGCTGTTTCTTTCTACACTGTGGCCGAAAAGTTCCGCATAATACAAATAACTTTTTCATTTATCAAAATTTTGAAAAACGCCGAAACAGGTAACTTTTTATTTTTTAGTTGCCTATTTATGACGAGGTGAAAATGACACTACCAATTACCATCGCGAAGAAATACCATCACCAATTTTTTTTTTAATTAGAAACCATATTTTTGATTTTTTTTTCTGAAAGAGCATATTTTTCTGCGTTCAGACATGTAAAAATTGCAGGGGGTTACATAGGAAAATTTTTAAGAAAAAAATTGTCAGAGTCTCTAAGAGTTTCTGTCATCGCAATATCCTTGCATCAGCATAGAATACGAAAAACTCAATACTTCTGAATAAGTATTGAAAGCATTGACTAATTAAAGGATCAAGTAGGCTTCGGTTGAAAATTTGACATAATTATAGACAAACATGGCGGATTAAATTGTCAAAAATAAAATGAAAAATGTGGATGATTTTTAGCAATGGAGATGAATAGAATTGAAATGTATTTGATCTCTTTAATGACTTGTATCATTTCCATTGTTAATAATCGTCCAAATTTCTCATTTTATTTTTGACAATTTAATCCGCCATGTTTGTTTATAATTATGTCATATTTTCAACCTATGTCTACTTGATTCTTTAGTAAATCAATGCAATTCAGAGATATTGCGTTTTTCGTATACTATGCTGATGCAAGGATATTGCGATGACAGAAACTCTTAGAAAATTTAACAATTTTTTTCTCAAAAATTTTCTCATGTAACCCCCCACAATTTTTACATGTCTAAACGCAGAAAAATATGCTCTTCCAGAAAAAATAATCCAAAATAGAGGTTCTAATTAAAAAAAATTGATGATGATGGCATTTCTTCGCGATGGTAACTGGTAGAGTCATTTTGACCTTGTCAGAAAGGGACAATTAAAAAATAAAAAGTTACCCGTCTTGGCATTTTTCGCAATTTTGATAAATAAAGCAGTTATTCGCATTATGCGGAACTTTTCGGTCATAGTGTATGTGACAGTTATAAGCACCACTGTGGCCAAAATTTGAACTTTTTTCCAAGGCCCGCTAAATTTTCCAACATTTATTTCTTTATAATGTCACCAAAGAAACAAACTTTAGATAAAAATGCCAATTTTGGTCATAGTGGCGCTAGTTACCAATACAAATGTTCAATTTTGTTTGACTGGCAATAGTTTTCCAACCAACAGTAGGTGAGATTTGATAAGTATCAAGGTGGCGCTCTCTTAGAAACAAGGAAGGTACTATAGCTATTTCTTTTTGTTATACAGCGCTATTTAAGTTCACTTTGCGAACGTACACTCTGTATCTATGCTGCGAAATCTAGTAGGCTTTAGTTAGTATTACTTCAGATGCCACCTATCAACAAATATTTTAAAGTTACATAAACCAAGAAAAGTTGAATTAAGCTACGACAATACGAATTCAAACACATAGCCGACGACGTTGTATTTTACAATCAATTTATAGTCTAATTATAATGGTTACACCACACTTTAATAATGCAGTGTCGTAATTTGATTCATATTTTACTAAAATTAACATTTAATAAGGTAATTTTCAATGCTAGATTTCTCAACCCTTCACCGGTAACATTTGTTACGGTAATAAATCTAAAAATGTATAGCATAGTGTTTCTATCTCTATCTCTTAAGACTACCATCTTGTGAAGTCTTACTAATTGTTGGTAGAAAATATGTTGCTAACCACATAAATAAGTCAATATATGTGTGTTGAAAAACGGTCCTGGGAAAATCTAGCAAACTCTGTCAAAAAAATTCATAACCGACTGCTAGAAACTGATTAATTAATTGCATCAGCTGTGTAATGCTTTTAATTCTTTAGGGTCGGTTGCACCGTTCGATGTCAAATATTTAACACAATGTCAAAGTTAACATCGTATTAAATTCAATTTTTTCGTGACGTCATAGCATTTTGACATTGTGTTAGTTTGACATGATGTTAAATTCGATTGTCGTTGTTAAATCCACTGTTAAATAAGACATGATGTCAAATGCGTTGCCAAATTAATTGAGCCTGAACTTTCAATTAAATTTTGATAGAGGCTTCAATATGTGTTTTTTGATACAATTTTTGGAAATTTTACTAGAATTTTTCAGCATATTCGTTGATAAACGTTCATTTTTATGACAAAATTTGAATTTATTTGAGGTTATGTTCTATTCAGTTCAGCCAACTTAAATCCAAGATTTGCTTAAAAACCACTAAAGTCTTTGCCAAATTTGTTTAACAGTGGAATTCGTTGACAACGATGTTAAATTTGAATGTTAAAAATGACGTAACACAAAAACATGAACGACGTTGTTAAATTTTGACACGATGTTAACTGATTGAGGATTTGACATCGAACGGTGCAACCGACCCTTAGTGTCTTAGATTAGTTAGCTAGATTTTCCAAAATTTGGCAGTATTACAGGAATATTAATTTCATATTAAACTAAAAAAAGTTCTAATTTTAGTCAAATTGGCGCTTATAACGGTTACCATTACGTTCCTTGAAAAGTATTACCAACTGTTAGTGGAAAATATTTTACCAACCGTACAAACAATTCAATATTTGCATTAATAAACAGCACTAGAAAATCTAGCAGGCGTTGACATACAACTATATCTAGTGTGCAATATCTTAATCTTCTACTTATTATTAGTGTCGTAGATTAATTCATACTTTACTAAATTTAACCAAAGCCTACTAGATTTTCCAGGATTAAATTTTATTATAGGCTTGTTTATTTAATTAATATGGCAAACGTTTGAATTTTGATCATATTAACGTTTATAGCGGTCACCATTTTATTTCTTCTCAAATTTTACCACCTACCAAATAATTGAAATTTTGCATTGATGAACAGCGCCACCATAGCGAAAGTTTACTTCTTATGTCTATTTTTTTTAATGTTCGAAAATCCTTGATATAAAAAAACCTTGATATAAACATACCTACAAGTTTACCCATCCATCCTAAGATACCATTGATCAAATAAACAAATGCAAGAAATGATATCAAGGACGATATGATACCGACAACGATATTGTAAGCATCATTGGCACCTTTAGCGGCAGCATCCAATGCAGAGTCATATTCACTAAAAATCATCGTCAGTACTATAATTATAAAAATATAGAAGGTGTCGATAAATTTTTCCACATAGTTGGCCATGACTTGATTAACGAGTGTTGTAGATTGATTCATATAAACAAAGTATGGCCAATGATATATGGTTGTATAGTCTGTATCATAAAAATACGAACATTTTGGCTTGTTTGACAATTTTGGCAGTTGCTTTAACAACTTCCGTTTCCGGATACATTAATTTACTTATACAAAGTGCAGCCGGTGCGGACATAACAGTAGCTGTAATTAAATTTGCCGGATTAGCACCAAATGAAATATAGGCAGCTAGTAGAGACCCGGAAACTGAAGCAAAACCGGATGTCATTATTGAATGAATTTCTGAATCGGTTAATAAGTTTAAATATGGTTTTAATAATAATGGTGATTCACTCTGTAATAAATTTATGAAAATATTTTTTGATAAATTCCAAATAATTTGACGTATAAATTACCATTCCTAAAAAAATGTTGGCAGCACAGTTTACACTCTCACAAATCGATGTATCCATTGTAAATTGTAAGAATCTCCCTAGAATTGCTACAATTTTCTGCATTATCCCATAATAATAGAGAATATTTATCATAAATCCTAAGAAATAAATCGCTGCTAATGCCTGAAATTAACACGAAATTCATGTGAATGCACCTTTAATTATTTGCACCATTGTGAATGCACCTTTAAGTATTTGCGCCATTGAGAATACACCCTAGCCGTTATTAATCATCTGGGCATATAATTCTAGTTAAGGTGAATTCACATGAAATTGCTACGAATGAATAATGTTAAAGGTGACTTCACATGATGATAGTAATAATAAAATTAAAGTAATTAACCTCAAAAGCGAAAACTTGCTGATTATACACCAATTCATCACCATAAACAAATGCTGAACCATTAACAGCATAACCTAAAAACGTATTAACTTTATCACCTAAACAATCGAAAATATTCCGTCCAGTCTCCCAACGGATTGTCAATAAACCGAACACAAATTGCAAGATTAATCCCCAAAAAACTGTACGCCATTTTATCTATAAAAAAAAGCATAATTTAATAAATATAACCTCAACAATACCAACAACTTACCGCTTTCTTATTGGACGATAATAAGAAACATAAGACAATATAAACAACTAAACCAGCCAATGGAATTAAACGTGTACGATCATCGGATGTGTCGAAAATGAGGAACAATATGGCGGCTATTAAGAATAATATATAAAATAAAGCTGGACCATATCTGAAATTACCACAAGAATTATAGTGCGTGGTAAACTTTATCTATTTAAGACTAACATTAGAATTCTGTATAAGCCTACTATTGCGTTTTTCTTGCAATAATTCTAATTTGAAATGACCACAAAAATGATCGTGTTTGATAAGCTTTATGTATTATCTTAACAAAATCAATGACCAATATACGTTCTATAAAGTGTAAAGCCCATTAAGGGGACAGAGTACTCCTCAGAATTTCAACCGGCGAAAATGTGAGTTTGTAACTTGCAATTTCTCGTTCGTCCTTGAAGCTACAACAACCGCAAATAGATTTTCGAAAAGGGCATTTCTTATAGCGACTTTTTTGGTTCTTTCCGTTTTTCAAAATGTTGACGCAAATTTGAATTACAGACGAAAATCTAACAACATGTTTTTATCGTATTTTTGTACAATTTCTTATATTTTCTCTTATAACTTGACTAATTGTGATTATTTTGCAAAAATTCTTGTACTGTCAGATGGCAAATAAAAAGTTCTTTCCAAATTTTTAAGAAATTTTCCGATTTCACTGTTAGTTTTCCGGAAAATTAAGAAAACTTCTGTACGCTACAACACGTTTTTTTCCACAGTTTTTATCTGACAGCATTGATCAACCCCTCATTCAAAAGCTGATACAAAGGCGGAGGGCAAGATAGAAAGCTTTTTTTGAAATTTTGAAAATTGCCTGAGTTATCGCGGAAAAACTAACTGGTTTTTCTGGCATTGTTTACACATATTAAAATTAATTATTTTGCTTTGAAATACATACTGTTAGCTAGATAATTTTGTCCTGTTTCCGATTGGGCTATTATTTTTGCAAAAAGTGTTGATTTCTCGAAGAAAATTGAGTGGAAATCCAACATCGTTATTTTACAAAGATTGCCCGCGTCAGACGTAAACAGTGCGGGTTTGCCTAATCAAAAGGTTGTGGAATCATCGATACTCAATCCAAAGCGAGACACACAATTCGATTTGACAAACGCGCACTGTCTGCCAGTATGGCGGGTTATCTTACTTGATAATACACAAACAAAGAGACTGGATTTTCATTCCATTTTCTTCGAGAAATCAACACTTTTTACAAAAATAATGGGCCAATCGGAAAGAAGACAAAATTATCTACCTAACCGTATGTATTTCAAAGCAAAATAATTAATTTTAATATGTGTAAACAATGCCAGAAAAACCAGTTGGTTTTTCCGCGATAACTCAGGCAATTTTCAAAATTTCAAAAAAAGCTTTCTATCTTGCCCTCCGCCTTTGTATCAGCTTTCGAATGAGGGGTTGATCAATGCTGTCAGATAAAAACTGTGGAAAAAAACGTGTTGTAGCGTACAGAAGTTTTCTTAATTTTCCGGAAAACTAATAGTGAAATCGGAAAATTTCTTAAATATTTAGAAAGAACTTTTTATTTGCCATCTGACAGTACAAAAATTTTTGCAAAATAATCACAATTAGTCAAGTTATAAGAGAAAATATAAGAAATTGTACAAAAATACGATAAAAACATGTTGTTAGATTTTCGTCTGTAATTCAAATTTGCGTCAACATTTTGAAAAACGGAAAGAATCAAAAAAGTCGCTATAAGAAATGCCCTTTTCGAAAATCTATTTGCGGTTGTTGTAGCTTCAAGGACGAACGAGAAATAGCAAGTTACAAACTCACATTTTCGCCGGTTGAAATTCTGAGGAGTACTCTGTGTCCTTAAGAATTTGTTTTTTAATTCTCATCTGAAATTATCACAAGAATTATGGCATGTGGTAAGCTTTATGTATTTATTCGAATTAAATCTAATACTAGGATTAATCAACGATATACGTCCGAAAAAATTCAAGGTGTTATTATTAATTTTTTTGGTGATTCTTATCTAGAATTTCCACAAAAATTTTGTAGGATAAGCTTTACGTATTTATTAAAACTATTAATAGGGCCAATCAACGATATACATATGTTCAATTTTTTTTTGAATCAATTTTATCTGGAATTACGACAAGAATTACCATGTATGATGGGCTTCATGTTTATACATAAAGTCAGAATCTATCAACGATATACATTCGATAAAAATCCAAAACCTACTACTGAGTGTTTTTTTTTAATAATTTTAATTTGAAGTTATCACAATTATTATCGTGTATGGTAAGCTTTGTGTTTTTAAGACTAATAGTAGGGTCAATCAAAGATATAAGTACGTTCTATAGAATCCAAAGCCTACTGTTTTGCATTAATTCTAAACTTACTTGATTTTCTTCAATAAATCCACACAAGACTTCCATATGGTTTGATAAATAAATGGTAAAATGTATGGTCGTAATAAATAACAATAAATAACCCCAAAATTTAAAAAAACCATTAAAATCACTAATAATCCATAACCGGAATTTGTATCGAAGTCACCTATAAAACAATTATAATCGTTAATGTTTTGTTTCATTGATCTTTTGTTAATTTGTTAATTACGTACCTGATGTTTGAAAATAATAAATAGTAGCCCATATGAAATAAGCCCAAATTAATACAAATACAGTTAATTTCGATAAATGATCAATATAAACTTTAGTTTTGGTTTTAGTTTTAGTGTTGGTATCATTGTTGCAGATTTCTAATTTGTGTTCATCACAGTCACCTTTGGTATCCTTGTTTTTAATTTCGAAGAAAAAAAATGAGTAATCATAGTGGATTTGATCTAACTTGGGACTTACCGTAATTATATTTTCTGTTGATTTATCCATAATTTTAATTCATTATTTTTTTAATTTTTTTAATAAAATATCGCAAACACACGTACACAGACTCAATAGGCACTCTAGTTTTTGATTATTTTTCTTGTTGGTAAAATTTATATATTATTTTTTTTTACACAACAATTAGAGATAAAAGTAGATAAAGGTGTACAAAAATACTAATTTAACGCTTGTAAAGTAATTTTTGAGTTCGTCACCGTTGTGTTTTACTTGTTCTTACTAGTTTTATTTTATTTTTTTCTTTATAATTATATAATTTGCTTTAATGCAGGTGGGGAAATTTTATAGTATTAGCCTTGGTTTGCCCCAAAAACATAGCGTGCCTTGATTAACAAAAAATAAAATAGATGCATAATAGAACAAGTTGATTAATAAAAGACGTAATTTACAACAATTTTTGTTAATGTTTAAATAGTATTTAATGTGTAATTAATATAGAGTTTATTTATTATTAAATTTTAGTTTAAAATGTAAAAACTTTCTAAAATTTTCAATGATTTGTAAATTTATTGAAAGTAGTTGAATTGTAATTTAAATAGAAAAGGATAACGTAGGTCGTAACTTAATGGAGGCGTTTCAACGGATGGCCAATCATATTAATTTAACAAAAATCCATAGGCGACTCTTTTATACCTGATACAATCAATTTAAAAATGCATCAAGCCGACTAGATTTTCAATTCTAATTATATTTTAATGGTTATCCCAAGGCCTGCTAGATTTTTGAGCGCATCGCTTATAACAGGGCTGCCCATTTGGCGAGAACTCCATAAGAAGAACTTTCTTGATGAAACGCCAACTTTCGCCACTGTGGCGCCAATACCTGAACGAATCTTGAATTATGATTGGTAACAGATTTCCCGCCAAAAACAAACAAACAAAGCAACCAAAGGTGGCGTATCTAAATAAAAACAGAAAAACTAGCTATGCCGTTTTATATTCCGGTAACTAGCGCCCATGCGACTAAAGTTTGCATTTCTCTCGGGAAAATGAACGAAGACAAATGGGCAGGCCTGTTATAAGCGAAGCGCTAAAAAATCTAGCAGGCCTTGCGTTATCCATAGACGACTCGTTATGCTACAACTAATTTAAAAAGACATCAAGTCAATTGTGTTATATTCATTTGATATCAAAGTATTTTACCGCATAGTTAGCCATGAGATTCAGGCGAACATTTGAAAAATATATTAGTATATGTCAAATTTAGTAATATATGAAGTAATCTACGATACTGTGTAATCAGAACATGGCCCGTGGTAAGGTAAAATATTACACTTTAGAATATTTCAATAAAAATCCATAGAACTAATTTGAAAATGCATCAAGTTGACTGTGCTTTATATTCAAACAATGTTCTAACAAGAGAAATCCATAGGCACCTCGTTTACTTCTTGACTTGTTTATTTCATTGTTTTATGTTGCAGTTGGCCAGACTTACATTAGTGTCGTAGCTTTCTTCGAACGTTTAAAAAATACAGTTAACAAATGTTATATTTAGAAATATATGAAACAATCTACGACACTATGTAATCGAGGCTTGGATAACTGCGAAATAAAATTATGTACCGACTACACTTTGTGATATTTTAATAAAAATCCAGAGGCGGCTCGTCCTAAACAGATAATTGAAAAATGGAGGAAGCCGACTATGTTTTATATTCAAATTATATTATTTTCATAAAAGTCATTTATTTAAAAGTCGTTTATTTTATAGAATTAATTTAAAAATATATCAACTTGAACAAATGTTATATTTTAATTATAACAGTTTGAAAATAAATCCATAGACGACTCGATTACTCCCAACAATCAGTTTAAAAATACATCAAGTCTTATATTTAACCGCATAATTGGCATTAATTTCAGACATAAGGGTCGTAGATTACTTCAAACATTTAAAAGATACAATTAACAAATGTCAAATTTAGTAAAATTTCAAGCAATCCACGACACTCCGTAATCAAGTCATGGCCAACTGCATGATAAAATATTATACTACAGTTTGGAATATTTTAATAAAAATCAATAGGCGGTTCGTTTTATTCAACTTGTCAAAGAGTGAATCAAGTTAAAAATTCATTGATTGATTTAGTTTTCATAATATCAATTGACATTTAATTGAAGATCTTATCGACAGTGACGGATCGTTGTTTAGATTATTAGGGTATTGTTTCTATCTATGCAAATATAACTGATCATAATATCAATAAAAAAGAAAATAAAAATAAAAAGGAAATAGTGTAATAAATTACCTATAATACCCCTAATTTTGAGATTTTGTTCAATAATTCGACAAGTGTACTTTTACTACACGAAAAATTACACTCAATATTATCGATACTTGTAATTTCTGATAACGATACCTGTATTACATTAATATTTGCTTGTTATAACAATAATTATTTATTAAGTTATTATCACTTATCTGTTGATGATAATCGCATGTTTTGTATTGTAATACGCTGTTATATTAGTCAACAACAACAACTAAAATATTTGAAAAAATCAAAATTCAAAGTCGTATAATTTCAACGTAAACTGGTGTATAACTAATTGCATATATTTAGTCGAGTGCACTCAAATAACACGCTTTGTGTATACTTGGTTGTATAGTTCAGGGCGGTTTTAATACAAGAATTAGTGGAATTCGCATTATGATAACACGTATTACAATTTTTAGTATAAATGGAATAAATTAAATAAAAATACAGATTAAACTTGTTCGTTGAAAAATCAATCAATATTAATTTAATACATATGTCTTTTCACTATTTATTTGAATTTCCCGCTTAGAACTACTTTTCAATTAGTAGACATATCTGCTTTTCTACACTTTTTACAAGATCACTAGATTTAGAAGATCAACTATGCGGAATTTTATGCTTTGCAATTGGCGGTATGTTTGAGGCTTAGAATCGTAGATTACTTCAAACATTTAAAAATGCTTGAGCATCAAATTTCCTACAAGATGAAGCAATCTACGACATTAAAAGACTACACAATGGCCAACTGTGCTACAGACTGTACAACAATATTTCACTTCCCAAATGGCCCAGCTTAGAGTACATAATGTCGTAGCTTGATTCACTTGTTTTTAATTGAACCAGTATCAAATTTTGCAAATTATGAAACAAGCTACGGCATCATTTTATAGAATTATAATTGAACACCAAGACCTGCTAGATTTTTTAGCGCTTTTCTTATTACAAGCCTGCCCATTTGGCTAAAACTCCATAAGAAGAACATTCTTGATGAAACGCCAACTTTCGCCACGTTGGTGAGTGTGGCGCTAATACCTGAACGAATCTTGAATTATGATTGGCAGCAGATTTCCCGCCAAAAACGAACAAACAAAATAACCAAAGATGGCGTATCTAAATAAAGATAGAGATATAGCTATGTTGTTTTATATTCCAGTAACTAGCGCCAATGCGGCCAAAGTTCGTATTTCTCTCGGAATAGTGAATGAAGACAAATGGGCAGGCTTGTAATAAACAAAGCGCTAAAAAATCTAGCGGGCCTTGTTGAACACATTAAATTTAACAAATTATGAAACCAGCTATGATTGTATTCATCACAAAAGCATAGCCAACTACGAAATGAATTTCTACTACATTTTAGTTTGATTATAATAAATAATTATTGTTGTTTTTAGTAATTATGAAAGAAGATACAACTTTCTATCAAAGTCATGGCCACTATAAAATAATATTGTAGTACACTCCGTATATGAACAAATATCAAATATAATAACGTATGAAACAAGCTACGACTCTCTTTACTAAAGAATGTATATATACAGAGTGAGCCAAGTGGTTGGCCTATTAGACGTTTAAAGAGTTCTAATTGATGAAAGTTTCTGAAATTTGGTATGCCGCCGTTTTTCCACCTGAACTACACCTGGAAAATATTTTCGTTGTTCTATCAACCCCCGGTATATGGGGTAGTGCACCCTACTTTCTTATTTTAAATGGAATGCTATATTTTTTATTCCATATTTAGATTCTACAATAAAAATGAAATGGACTTTGATAACATGACCAATGGTCTAGTGGTAATAGTTTTTCAGGAATTTCGACTTTTTCAGAAAATTTTGATTTTATAGTGTTTGATTAAAAAATTCATATGTTTGAAGATATCGTTGATAGATAATACAAATTTGGAAATCAAATAATTTAAACTATGTACTTTACGCCAGATTTTTCAGAAATGAATTATCTTTCAGCATTTAGCAGAAATGAATTTTTCTTTCAGCCAATTTTCAAAACGCAATATCTTTCTTATTTTAAATAGAATGGTATATTTTTCTTTACATGGTTGGATAGAGAAAAAAATTCTGGATCGAACTGTATTAGCATTCCCTATACCTATCGCTGATAGTTTTCCAGCTATTTAAGATTTTCAATTTTCAATAGTTTTTCTCCCCAGTCTGAAATTGACTAGCGTCTAGTTGTCTATGACTTGATAATTCGCTTATAAAGAAATGCATAGGAGGCTTAGCAAAATGACATTAACTGTCGCATTTGAGGTTAACAATGATTATTTTGTATGTTTTTTCAGTGATTTCAGCCAATTTTACATGAAAAGAAAATCCAATTAATTTTAATTTAATTATTTGTCAATTTCTTCTATGATTTTTTAGTTAAAAAATATAAAAATAATTAATTATTTAGATGTAAATTGTGACAGAAGGTTGTTTCGCCCAGCCTACTATGTTTTAGTATTTCGTTTCAGAGGGTAAATTATTCGAAATCGAAAATCTTGAATAACTGAAAAATTATCAAGAATAGGTATAGGGAATTCTAATATGATTCGATGTAGAATTTTTTTCTCTATCTAAACGTGGAAAGAAAAATATACCATTCCATTTAAAATAAGAAAGTTATTGGGTTTTGAAAATTGGCTGAAAGAAAAACTGATTTCAGCTAAACGCTGAAAGATAATTTAATTCTATAAAATTTAGCATAAAGTACATAGTTTGGGCAATTTGATTTCCAAATTTGGATTATCTAGCAACAATATTTTCCGAGATATGAATTTTTCAATCAAACACTATAAAATCAAAATTCTCAGAAAAAGTCGAAATTCCTGAAAAACTATTACCACTAGACCATTGGTCATGTTATCAAAGTCCATTTCATTTTTATCGTAGAATCTAAATATGGAATAAAAAATATAGCATTCCATTTAAAATAAGAAAGTAGGGTGCACTACCCCATATACCGGGGGTTGATAGAACAACGAAAATATTTTCCAGGTGTAGTTCAGGTGGAAAAACGGCGGCATACCAAATTTCAGAAACTTTCATCAATTAGAACTCTTTAAACGTCTAATAGGCCAACCCCTTGGCTCACTCTGTATATATATATATATATATATACACCGCCCGTCACCTTGTAGTCAAAACGCCCAAAACTCCTATTAATTGTCGAGTGATTGGAAGCAAATTTTAAGGATTTATAGGGGGATTCTCAGAGAACATTTTAGCAAAATTAGGTCCACGTAGCTCATTGGGAAATGAGTGACATCAAATCTAACTTTTGAATATGCAACAATTGGCAAGAGGGGTTTTCACACATTAAAAGTGTTGAATTAATGCGATACATTCGTAACATTTTGGTTTTTGCAATTTGCCGTTAAGACTTCGAAAAAAATTTAAAAAGGTACGATCTGAGCTTGACCGTGAAAAAATTGAAATGCAAAAGTCGTTCGCCTCCCTTTGTCGGTAACAGTAGTTTTGTATCAAGTTTTAAACCAGTGATTCTCAACAGTCGATCTGGTGAATTTTTTTAGTCCGCAAATCGATTTAACGGGCTCAGCGTGAAATATTCCTTATCCACAACATAAAAAAGGTGTCTTTGGTGAAAAATGAAGTGTCCTTAATGAATTAATAAATAATTTACATGCTCGGCACTTCCAGAACGTTTGAAAACCACTGGTGTAGTCTCTTAAAACGATCCAATGTTTATTTATTTGAAGAAAAACAAGCCTACAATACGTGACCCTAACAATAAATAATTGTCGACACATGTTTATTTTTTTTTCTTCGGGACAAACGAGATAAAGGAATTTAATGAAATAAAAAAGACAGAATTTAGATCTCCTTATTTTTTAACGGAAAATGCATTTCCAATGCCCCATCGGTTAAACACAAACGAATATTATTTATAGCTCTAGTAGGTGACGTATCGATGTACACGATTGCTTTTACTAGTAAGTTGATACAAAGTCTAAAAACTGCAATAAAAATAAACAATAGAAAAGAAGGGAAGAATCACCGTAATAATTGCAAACAGATCTTTGTGCTGTTACAGCTATTTCAAACGAAATTTTTACGAGAAATTCTAAACGATCTACTGAACTATCCCCAAAATTGTTACTCAAAAGTGTCGATTTGTATTAACTTGAGTAATGAGGTAGTAATACGGTAGCTTTATTATTAATATTCGTATTAGTATTATCATTCTTTTTGTCACCCTTAAATTTATGGTGTCGATCTCTTCTAACTGCAAATTGAAAATAAAAGAGTGGCTTAATTTTCTTTCTTTAGAGGATCAAATGTCAAGAAGTTTTTCTTAAGTAAACAAATACGATAACATGAACACCCATTAAGATAAGAATAGAACAACTGAGAGGCGAATAACTGGTCACATTTACGATCGATATACGAGAAACCCGTTTTTCAATTTTTTTCGGAATACAGTGTCAGAAAACCGAAAAAAACAGTTTTCCAAGAATCCTCAAGTCATCTTGAGTCCATTTATGTAAAAAACTAATTGGCGAAAATGTTGAGATTTTCAACAAAAATCCCTTTTTTTCATGTTTCCCAACGACTTAGATGGTCCAACTTTCACTGAAATGTGCACCAGGGACCCCCCTATAAATCCTTAAAATTTGTTTCCAATCACTCGACAATTAATAGGAGTTTTGGGCGGTTTGACTACAAGGTGACGGGCACTGTATATATATATAAGAGTATTTCCCCTGAAAGTTGGCCATGCTTACAATTAGATTACATAACTTGATTCAGTTGAACAAATTTCAAATACTGTAATTTATGAAACAAGCTACGACACTATTTTACAATTGTGTGGTATTCAAAACGTTGTACACGCTGTACCGAATTTTACTACGCTTTTGAAGCGTAATGTCGTAACTTTGTTCGTATATTTAAAAAATACTTCAACAAATATCAAATTTAGTGAAATATAAACCAATCTACGACACTTTCTAAGTCAGAACCAACTGCGAGTTAGAATGCCGTTGACATCCTGTAGATCAAATTTATTAACCAAATACAGTGTGAAGCGGCTTTAATGTAAGCGGTGCGTTAGTGTGTATAACTGGTTGCATACTCTATGGATAGGTTTCAAGACAACAGAATTCTGTATCCTTTGTTGCATAACTTGTATAAATAAATCAATACGACAATCTTATCAAATGAGGAAATTCAAATTCAAAACTTATCACACTATTTGCAATTGAGGACATGAATTAATTATAACCAATCATTGAATATAAAAGCGTGAAATTTTATGGAAAAAAAACAAAAAACAAGAAAATATGTTGAAATTATTTTTTTTGTTTCTAGTTGTTCTACTGTTGAGAACAATAAAAACCGCCCCTGTTGACTTTGATGATGATGACGCCCGCACCGAGAGTACCACAATTTTAAGCCAATCAGATGCAAGTAAGTTGGTTCACTTAGCAATTTTAGGTTGGAATTTAATTAGTAAATTTTAGGAGATGCTGGTACTACAAGTTCACCAATCCACCAATGGTTTGACAACTTAACGAAAAACCAAACAAACGTCCAGAATTCACTGCAGGATTTACAAAAATGGTTTGCTAACTTGTCCGGTAATTCAGACACCAACAACCCATTTGGTAATATTCTCGGTGGTAATCAACCGATTATGATTTTGGGTAGTTATCAAGCGGTAAAAATACCATTACCACAAATTACCGATATTTTAAAGAATTTCCACAATTTCAATCAATTATTACAGGGTAATATTGGGAAATTACCCCAATTATTGAAACAATAGATTTGATTTTTGTAAAATTGTTTGTAAAATTTTATTAGCAACTCGAGTAAATTGAGCCGATTAAATTTCGAGAAAAACAAACAAAAAAAAACAATCATTAAGGTACTGGCTTCATTAATATGGTTAATCGCTAATTAAATTAAACGATTAATTGATTAATTAAATTAATTAATTAAAATAAAACTAAATTTTCGACGAATTTTCAATTAATCTTTGCAAATTTTCGACGCCATCACAGCCAACGGTTCCAATTCTTTCTGTGATATTAAATCGAATTCGGTGACGAAATAATAGAAGTGTTTATAACACGTGTTAACATGCGCCTCCTAGAAATAACACGATTTAGAAAACAATTATTGATAAAAGGGCACCGGATTACAAGTTCTTTAAAAGAGTGCTCGTTTCGATCGAAGATTTCTCTATTATTTCTAACTCTAAAAACAAGTGTTATGGCTCGTTGGAAGGAGAAATTCAAGCTGCACTACATAATGTTTTCCGTTTTGGAAAATTTCGTGAAAATTTCGAGTTATTGGTAGAAATCTACAATCTGGTGTTTCGTATATTTTCTCCCATAATTCAACTTATATTCATTTGTTTACGGTGATTATAGGGTTTAATTGATTGCAAATTGAAAGCCTCTCTTGGCAATTTTCCGGATTTTTTTATAGGTAGAATATTGAAGATTTTCTTGTAAAATTTTAAACATAAAGAATTGAATGTTGTATTTTCTGGCAGTTTTACAAGGGAAAATATCAGGACTTTTTTTAAGTTTATAGAAGGTTCTAGGGGTTTCTCAATGACTTAATTTTAATGTAAAAAACTTGCTCATTTGGGTGGGAAATTTGATTAAGGATTTCTCCTTTATTTTTCACTCTAAAAACAAGTCCTCAGGATTATTGGAAAGAGCATTTTTAACTGCAGAACATGACAGTTTTCGATTCGAAAACATTTTTGGAATTCCGAGATATTGAAAAAATTTTTAGTGAAATTCACCTACATATTATAAATAAGCTCACAGAAAATTCTATTGACTTTTCCACAATATAATCGTTATCTGAAAAATTTGCTCTTTCCCTGTAAAAATAGTGTGGAAAAGGGCATTTAAATCCACGTTTGGATCAATTTAAGGCAAAATCTTTCTAAAAGTAGAAAGAAAAACGGGACTTACATTATCAAAAGAATAGAATTTAGGCGATTCTAATCAATTTTCGGTCTGTTTACATTCAGATTGGGGCACAATTTTGGCATCTTTTGATAGTTCTTGAGGAATTTTTTTTTATTGGGTCTTAAGTTTTGCCAAATTTTCATCTCGAACTATCCGCCTTCGACAAGTCAATTTGCTTCAAATTTTTAAAATGTGGATTTTCTAAGAACGTCGTAATATTGGTCAATGTTTAAACTTTCAAAACTAAAACGTTTGACACTCTACTTTTCAGATAACGCAAAAAAACTTTCGTTAAAATTTAGCAATTTTTCTGCTTTTCTTTTCGGGAAACTACCAAGCCAGTCGGAAACTTTCTCGAATTTTTCGAAAACCCTTCCAATCCGTTAAACTTCATATTCATTACAAACAAAACAATATAGACCGAGTTACATGGAAAAACATAAAAAACAAGCTTCTAGATTTCCCTTGATAACTCAAAATTTCCATAAAATTTTCGAAAACAATAATTATCATGCCATCTAGATTAAAAAATTCTTTCCAAAGCGCCCTAGTACTTAATTTTAAAATAAAAAATAAAGGAGAAATATTCAATCAACTATTCTACCTTGCTGCTGGAAAAAAGGGCCTTTATTCAACGATTTCTCTTGTTTTTTACTCTAGAAATGAGTATTAAGGTTCACTGGAAAAGCTTAAAAATTTCCATTTTCTTTAATTTTCCGAAAAATTGTAATCGATTGGAAAATTTGGAAAGCTCTTACAATCGATTAACCTCCCTAATCATCGGAAACAAATAAATATAAGCCGAATCATGGGGATTTTTTTTTAACAAGCTTCTAGAGTTTCTACGATAACTCGAGATATAGAGAAAAATTTTCAAAACAGAATCTGCCTTGGCCTTTAGATTGAAATCCTCTTTCCAACAAGTCTTAGTATTTGTTTACAGAGTAGACAACAAAGGAAAATCTTCAATAGAATTTTCACTTTTTTTTGAGAAGCGATAGTCCCGAAACTGTAAAGAGAAGATTTTTTTACCAATTTCTCCCATATTGTTTCGTCAAAAATTGAGTATTACAGCTCTAAACTGCAATTCATAGATTTCCATGTTGATAATTTCCCGGAAAACAACAAAGAGTCGATTGGGAAATTTCTTGGATATTTGGAAAGTTCCTTCAATTTGCTATCAATAATTCTTAACAAGTGAAAATACAACTGAAAATCCTTTGAAGTTTCCCCAAATTTTCAAAACTTATTGTTAGATGTCTAAGTTTATTAAGTATAAACTTTCAGAAAAAGTGGCTTTTAATTGTCTTCAAAATAGGGCAAGAAAACTTTCAAACTTTCTCAGTTTTTCTTGATTTTCCGGAAAATTACCAAGAAAATAGCGAAATTTCTTACATATTTAGAAACTTATTTCAATCTGCTATCAATTAAATTCCATAATTATTTTAAACAAAATAAACTTACAAGGAAACATTCCCAAGTGTCCCCCTACGATTTTAATAAAATTTGAATATGTTATTCTCCATTGAATTCTAAGCGATACATATTTTTTTTTATCAGCGGAAAAACATATCTAGGGGGTGAAATCGTCACTCAAAGTTTAGGCTCAACTTTTTAAGTTTCGCATACTTCCAGTTAAAATATTCAAACGGGGCAAACTGCATTATACTCAGGATGAAAAATAATGTAGAAGTTATTGTTTGCATATCGAAATGTTAATTAGGGTAGAAGTTATAAGGGTTGAAAGTACGAAAATTGCTATAAGTCAAAAACTATTCATCGGATTTTGACGAAACTAACGTCATTCGATAGAAGAGAAAAAAGGAGGAGAAACCTGTTTTTGGATTTTTTTGAAAAATTACGTTTAGGGGTAACCACCCCTCAACCATATTTGAATGAATCAGAAAAAAAACTTTACTATTCTTATAATCTTTATGTTTTAATCCATAAATAGTGCTTTGCCATCAAATTTCAACAGTTGGGGCAGATAACAATAATATTTTCTTCATATGTTGCATACCTATTCAATTTTCATGTTGGACATTCTTGTTTATATCAATATAGATACTAAAATAATTATTATTTTGCGATACATTTTTTCTAGATCTGTTCTAAAACCTATTAATTTCCTCTATCGACATTCATTTATTCATATTTTAAATGTTAATAAGGTTTAATTAAATTACCTTGCAATAAGCAAATAACTTATACGATGCGAAAGAAATACACTGATATTAGTCATAATTTATAATATATTAGATGATATTATTTCGTTTTTGAGAAAAATGTGGTGAGGGCGGGCTCTCAGGCTTCATTTGTAGATCTAGAACCGTTCTGTGAGTTAACAAAATCCCATTGGGACAAAGAGATCTGCAGATTGGAAATGAGCAATAAACTGCTCCTCTAGAGGCAAATTCCCGAATGAGATAGGCGAAATTGTTTATTGATTACTTGCCTACAATACTAAGAAACTTCTTGGCCTTATGAGGAATGAATTAAGACTCCTAACGGGGTTTCTATCAGATATCATCTTAATTAACTGAGCTTAGCTAACAGTAAATTGGAGAATGAAACCTTCGAGAACATACTATATGAATGCAATGGGCAGTAAGTAGGCTTACTCACCTCGCCAGCACGACTCTTGGCTGATAAGATACGGAGAAGGTCTTCCAGAGAGACCTTCGCAAAGAAGATATCCTTTCTGGGATAGAAATAGTTAGAGGGCTTACGAACAAAAAGGTCATACTAGTCGCAATTCTGTTAGGTTAAGTAGCCAATTGACCCAATTGAACCAAAAAAAATGCATCCATTGTTTTTTGAAGCTTGCCTGTATAGAATTTTTTTTTAATCCCTTGGAATTATAATAAATAAATAAATAGTACAACAGACATAAGGGTTGAAATTTGCTACATTTTTATAAAACAAATACTAGCCATTGTACTTTCACGAAATCAATTATTGTTGAAAAATATAACTTTCACGACTTTTTGTGGAAAAACTCTATAGGGGGTGAATTGACATTAAAAATATAAATAACTGAACTTTGATAGTGATTACAAATGAGTTTAAGAGTAATTCTAGAAAAATATATTCGAAAGTTATAATACAATAATAAATATTGTAGGATCTATACTCATAAAAAATAACGTTCAGCATGCAAATTAAAAGTGTAGGCAACAAGGAAGAAAAATATTATTTTGTGCCCCAACTACCGAAAATTGATAAAAAGCACCACTTATGAATTAAAACACAAAAATAATAAGAATAGTGAAGTTTTTTTCTGATACATATAGATATGCTTGACGGGTGGTTACCACCTAAACGTAATATTTCGAAAAAATATAAAAACAGGTTTCTCCTATTTTTTCGTCTTCTTTCGAATGACATTAGTTTCGTCAAAATCCGAAGAATAGTTTTTCAATTATAGCAATTTTCTTATTTTCAACCTTTATAAATTCTAACCTAATAAACATTTCGATATGCAAACAATAACTTCTACATAATTTTTCATCCTGAGAATAATGCCGTTTGCCCCGTTTGAGCCTAAACTTTGAGTAGCGATTTCACCCCGTGGATGTTTTTCTGTCGATAAAAAAAACTTGCATCTCTTAGAATTCGATGGAGAATAACATATTCAAATTTCATTAAAATCGGAGGGGGACACTTGGGAATATTTCCTTGTTAGCAACGGGCGAAAATGCAGAAAGTCAAGGTTTTAGATTTTCCTTGATAATTCGAAATGTCTATAAAATTTTCAAAAAAGGAATCGGTCATGTCGTTTAGCTTGAAATTCTCTATCCAACAAGCCTTAATACTTGTTTTTCGAGTACAAAATAAAGGAGAAATCTTCGATCAAAAATTCCACTATTTTTGAGGAATTATACTCTCTTAATTATAACTATTGAAAACAATGAAGAGTATTAATTTAACAATTTTTCCCTTGTTTTTCACTTTAGAATCGAGTATTATAGCTCACAGGAAAGAACAAGCTCATAAATTTCAATTTTTTTCAAATTTCTTGCATATTTAGATAAAAACAGAAGCTTCTAGATTCTCATCAATAACTCGAAATTTCCACAACATCACCAAAAATAAAAAACGTCAAGCCCTCACGCTTCAAATCCTCTTTCCAATAAACCTTAATACTTGTTCTACTGCTAAAAAACACAGGAAATTTGATCAAATTTTGACTATATTGAAAGACTTATAATCCGAAATTTTCCAATTAAAAATCATACGTACGGCAGCAATGGCGACAACATTTTGAAAATGATGGATGTAAACGTGCACAAAAACACGATGTAAACGTGCCAAAATCTTACTACAATGCCGATCGAAATTCTTCGGAAATGGTAAATCCGACGTGCATGGAAACAACGATTGATTATTAATCTGCATTTCGATCCAATCCATCAAATGACTGATGTACTCTTTGGCTGGCAATTGGGTCGGTTTCTTGTACTTATCCCCATCACACCATAAATATTCGAATCGTGGCCCACCGGACATCGTCGGACACGTTTGTTCCGTACAGAAATCCGATATTGTACCATAAATCAGATTGATACGATTGAAAAAATCTACAACTGTATCAATTCATATAATTTTTTTTTTCAAAATAATCGATTAATTAATAATTTCGTTTAATTATTTTATAAATAATCGAACCATGAACGGCTATCCAATCGTTTAAATCTTCCCCATCGGGTAGTTTCACAGCACCGCGTAGATTTATACCAGAATTTAAACTGGCACAAGCTTGTTTATGTAAACTATAACGGATTGTGCCATGTACGAATTTCTTTTTCGGACGAAATGTTTTACCTTTCTGGAAAAAATCGAAAAAATTATTTAAAGCCATCACGTAATTTCAGTTACGACTTATTTTATTATGGTTATCTAATTTTAAAATATCGAACTAATTATAGTGGTGAACATTGGAGGTTATGTCTGATGTAACTAGCGTCAATTCTGGGGATATTTCGATTTCGCACCAAATTGTTGGTAATCAACTATTGTGCTATACAGTAACGGCATCACTAGCATAAACATAAAAATGTATATAATAATTTTACACTTCAATTTTAGCAAATTTAGTGTGAAATATCCGTTGTAAAAAAATATTTATAATATAATTACGGTAAATTATCCAATTTTTATAATTTGTAAAGTTCAAATGATACTTTTATTAATAATATAGAAGCTGATAATACAGAAATCTTTACAACAGTTCACTCTTTCTAACACATTTGATAATGGAAAATAAGAGTGAAACAGATATATACATACCGGTTTGCTCCCATATACAGAGAATCGATAACAAATTATTACTTGATTTGATTCGGTATAATAGAAATATCAATTACGATTTATTTGGTTATTTAATTATAATGTAATGATAGTTGTAATGGACATTGAGGTTACGTTAAAAAACTAGCGTCAACTTCGGGGATATTTCAATTTTATAGCAGTTGTTATCGTTGATATGGTTACTAGCTATCATAAATTCAATCAGTCATATTCTCTAATCTTTTGGCGATTCGTTACTATGACAACGGTAGACATCTATAATCTCGTCAATATCACTCTTTACAATTCCATCATAAGTACAAATGGAAAAAGATAGAAATAAAATAGATCATTCAAAACAGACTGTTGATCTCCAAACGTTGTCATGGTAACGAATCATCGTAAAATTAGAGAGTACTGTTGAATTCTATGTTGTTTTTTTTTTTTGTTTATCCTGCTATTTGTTTTTGTCTTTTTTTTAAATTTAAAATTAAAGTTTGATAATACTGCTACATTATTTTTCAAATAAAATCTTAAACGGTCGGTTGCACCGTTCGATGTCAAATATTTAACACAGTGTCAAAGCTTAACATCGTGTTAAATTCAATTTTTTCGTGACGTCATAGCATTTTGACATTGAACCCCGTCCACACACGGACACATTTTGGAGTCGGCAACAAATTTCTGACGAAAGCACCGACGGACGTCACGTACGTCTGAATGTTTATCCACAATATGTTAGAATGTTGACGACGTATGTGACGTTTGTCGGCTCTTCCGTCAGAAATTTGTTGCAGACTCCAAAATGTGTCCGTGTGTGGACGGGGTCTTATGTTAAATTCGATTGGCGTTGTTAAATCCGCTGTTAAATGGAAAAAATGGTGACTTGATTTCAAACTTAATGTCAAATGCGTTGTCAAATTAATTGAGCCTGAACGTTCAATTAAATTTTGACAGAGGTTTCAATATATGTTTTTTGATAAAATTTTTGGAAATTTTATTAGAATTTTTCAACATATTCGTTGATTCGTTGATAAACGTTCGTTTTTATGACAAAATTTGATTTTAATTGAGGTTATGTTCTATTCAGTTCAGCCAACTTAAATCAAAGATTCGCTTGAAAATCACCAAAGTCTGTCAAATTTGTTTAACAGTGCAATTCGTTGACAACGATGTTAAATTTGAATGTTAAAAATGACGAAACACAAAAACATGGACGACGTTGTTAAATTTTGACACGATGCTAACTGATTAAGGATTTGACAACGAACGGTGCAACCGACCCAAAGTATTTTAAATAAAAACACTAAGGGTCGGTTGCACCGTTCGATGTCAAATCCTCAATCAGTTAACATCGTGTCAAAATTTAACAACGTCGTCCATGTTTTTGTGTTACGTCATTTTTAACATTCAAATTTAACATCGTTGTCAACGAATTCCACTGTTAAACAAATTTGGCAAAGACTTTAGTGGTTTTTAAGCAAATCTTGGATTTAAGTTGGCTGAACTGAATAGAACATAACCTCAAATAAATTCAAATTTTGTCATAAAAATGAACGTTTATCAACGAATATGCTGAAAAATTCTAATAAAATTTCCAAAAATTGTATCAAAAAACACATATTGAAGCTTCTATCAAAATTTAATTGAAAGTTCAGGCTCAATTTATTTGGCAACGCATTTGACATCATGTCTTATTTAACAGTGGATTTAACAACGACAATCGAATTTAACATCATGTCAAACTAACACAATGTCAAAATGCTATGACGTCACGAAAAAATTGAATTTAACACGATGTTAACTTTGACATTGTGTTAAATATTTGACATCGAACGGTGCAACCGACCCTAATTAAATTTATTATTAACAAATTTCTTTAACACAATTTGGCAGCTGTCAGTTAAATTTTAGTAACAAATTTTCAACTACCAACCTTTAAGAAAAATCACTAATTAATAAAGAAAACTAAAAAAATGTGTTAATACGTATTTAAGCACGATTTATTTTGCAATAAAATCAAATCTACCGCTCAAAATTCCCTTCCTTAATATACTACAAGTTGGCGCTACTAAACTTTTAAACAACTAACCATATTTGGTAAAATACAATAAATCAACGATTTTATCACGAGATAATTTTCATTAAACTGTATCAATACACTGAAAATATTGATGCAATAATCAGGGGTACGATTGTAATTTATTTCGAAGTTGGCCGTGCTTTGGTTACATAGTGTCATAGATTGTTTCATATTTCATTAAATTTGACCGTTGTTGATGCATTTTTCAAGTGTCTGAAAAAAGCCACGATACTGTAGTGAATGTACAATAGCCATATAGAATAAAATTTTAAATTTAGTGCCAACTATACAATTCAAGGACTAATAACTTTTGAACTTGAATCATAACTCTCATGTAGTAAAATTCGTATCCTTATATTGGTATGACTAGGTGACTAAATAATTCTTGTTTATGTTTTTATTTTCAATAAATTCTTTTAAAAAATTTCTTTACTTAATTTGATGGATTTATATGCCAAATATTTTTTCATAAGTTTCTTTTCTTTGTAATTATTATTTATTTGAATTTTCCCGCTTTGAACGAGTTTTGTAGTAGGCTTATCTGTCATTTCACTACTTTTTACTAGATTACTAGATTTACTATTATAACAAAAGCTCATTGTCAGATATACTAAATTCAGGTTGCTATATTAAATCAAGGGATGCCGTAGAAAGTATAGAATTTGACACTTACGCTTATTCTTGAAAGCGGGAAATTTGAATAAAACGGTATATTACACAAAAACTTTCAATAAAACGTAATAAAAATCAAAACAAAATAAAGAAATTCTTTTAAAACGAAATTCATTAAAAATTAGAAAAAAACATATTTAAAAACGTAAAATTTGAGGTTATATTGATCTATAAACAAACGAGTATCGTTTAGTTCGTCAGTGATACCAACGTAAAAATAGAAATTTTACCATATGTTTCTATATAAATGCTATTAGTCCTTGAATTATAGGGTTGGTAACAAATTCAAAACTTTCTACTACCTGAGTGGATCTACTATATAATAAAATTTTGAATTGACATTTTTGAAGGTGAATCAATCATCATTGAAGGTATTCAATGATACCAACCGAGGATATTGCGCTCTCTCTCTCACACATTTCTATTCTCAACTTAGTAGCTTTTAAAACATTACGGGTCGGTTGCTCCGTTCGATGTCAAATATTTAACACAGTGTCAAAGTTAACATCGTGCTAAATTCAATTTTTTCGTGACGTCATAGCATTTTGACATTGTGTTAGTTTGACATGATGTTAAATTCGATTGGCGTTGTTAAATCCGTTGTTAAATAAGACTTGATGTCAAACTTATTATCAAATTAATTGAGTCTGAACGTTCAATTAAATTTTGACAAAGACTTCGATATATGTTTTTTGATACAATTTTTGGAATTTTTATTAAAATTTTGCAACATATTCGTTGAAAAACGTTCATTTTTATGACAAAATTTGAATTTATTTGAGGTTATGTTCTATTCAGTTCAGCCAACTTAAATCCAAGATTCGCTTGAAAATCACTAAAGTCTTTGTTAAATTTGTTTAACAGTGCAGTTCGTTGACAACGATGTTAAATTTGAATGTTAAAAATGACGTAACACAAAAACATGGACAACGTTGTTAAATTTTGACACGATGTTAACTGATTGAGGATTTGACAACGAACGGTGCAACCGACCCTACGTTGGATAACCTTCTAAACTGTCAACTTAAAATTTTATAATAGCAGTGAATTTAGTATAGTGTGTTTAAAAGATCGTGGTACACTCTGTATAATAAGCACCTGTCAAATATCCATTGTTGTCAATGTTGCAAATTATCATTAAATTCAAGATTAATTTATTGTAAACTTAATAAAATCAAAATTTTGATGGTAATTTAATTGTAATTTATCCCTAATAACGTTAATCAAATCAATAATCATTATTATATATACAATAATTTAAAAAAAGTTCTAATAGTAATCGGAGCTGCATAAAGTTCACAAAATAATAAAATAAAAAATAGATGGCTTATACAAATTAACCAATAAGACCTCAAATCGGGCTATTATTTAAAAACAAATTAATTAAAATTAAGATTGTTAGAATTGTAATTTTTGTATTTTATTTTTTAAATAATATAGCAATTAGCCCAATCCAAAGTCCGACCCTGGATTGGCATATGTGCCAAATCTATATGGTAGTTACGTAAACTGTCATTACGTCAACGCGCACAATCCTTTCTCTTCGTCTATTGAAAGAACACCAATAAAAAAAAAATCGAATAATAGTAGTAATAATAATCATAATAATAATAATAATAGTAATAATAATAAAAACAGTCTAGTGTCAAATGGTGTCGAAATTAACGTCACACGTCTAGTCCTTTTCTTCTTAAAAAAAAAAATCTAATATTTAATTTTTTCCATTGATAACAGAACAGAAGAAAATCAACACTCCCTTAACAGTATTTCCATCTCTTTCCCTAAACGATAATCATCAATTTTATCAATACTCCCACGAAACTTTATCTCTTATCACTATTAGTGTAATTGTGTGTGTTTTTTCATGAGTGTACTGGTGATCAATTGAGAATTCTTATCAATAATTTTTGGCAAATATCGAAAATGTTATCAATCTATAAACAAACATTATCAACAAATCTACAAAGGTCAGTTATTTTATTTATTTATTTACTTATTTATTGATTTATTATTAAATAATAATCATAATTATTATTATTGTGATAAAATAATTAATTGATTGTGATAAAATTATATGGGTCAGTTAAATGTTAAAATCACACTCTATCTCTATCTCTTTAGCCCTATTAAAATAATGTGTTAGACAAAGATGGGGATAGTGGCAGTATGAATGGAAAATTCCATATATTTCAAATCTCCCTCATCTGAATCAATATACCAATGGAATTTTAGGCTAGAGCCGACTCTGATTTTGGGTTAAAATCGAAATTATTGAATTTTTTTTTAGAGAAAATTCGATTTTCCGCTTAATCTCCTAGTGAAAATTAACCTTAAAACTTGCTAAAATTGAAAACGCGGCCATTATTTGTTATATTTTGCGAAATTTATTGTTTGAGAAAATTGGAATAAAATTCAAGGTTAGATTTTTATTAGACGTATAAACAATAAAAATTATTAAAATAAATCTCATTATTATTATTTTTTGTTGATTAATAATGGTTAATTATTATTAATTTATTGTTTCGAATAGAAAATTGGAAGAAAATATGAATTTACTTGTATAGATAACTGTATTACCGGCCGTTTATTATTTGTGTTTATTAGTAATTAAAATTCAATTTATTTATTAATGAATTAGTAAAATTACATAATTTGTTATTGATCTATTATTAATATTCAGTTTATTATTAATAACTTTGGGATTTTCCTGTAAATAAATTGTTGACAGAGATCCAAAATCTATTTTTAGAAATTAGTCACGAGATGGCGCCATATATTTTTATTTGTTTGTCATTAATATATCGTATGTTCCAAAAATAACAGCCCACTATAAACAGACAGGGTTGTATTTGAATAGAATTGTATCTAATACTTGAAAATGTTGCCAATTATGAAATTGCCCTAATCTTAAAGTGATCAATTATTGAAGCCTTTCTATGGGTTCGCATTATCTTGGATTTTCATTTTTTTTTAATCGTATTTAATTAATTAAATTGATTTCATAAGAAATGGAAATATATCCGTAATTTATCATTTATTATTATTATTATTATTATTATTATTATTATTATTATTACTATTAAATAGGAAAATCAAACGATCTTGGCTTATTTATAACAATTAGCTATATTAATAAAGCTATCTCACTTGTATTTTTGTGTCTCCAAGTAAGTTAAAATGAGATAGTAAATGTCGGTAAATTCGTAAAAATTACTGTATTACCGGCCGGTATTTGTTCTAAATTTGTTTTTTTTTTTCAATGGCATTAATCTATTTTGTGTCCCAATAAAAACACGCTACTATACAGAGTGAGCCAAGTGGTTGGCCTATTAGGCGTTTAAAGAGTTGTAATTAATCAAAGTTTCTGAAATTTGGTATGCGCCCGTTTTTCCACCTGAACTACATCTGGAAAATGTTTTCGTTCTATCAACCCCCGGTGTATGGGGTAGTGCACCCTACTTTCTTATTTTAAATGGAATGGTATATTTTTTATTCCAAATTTCCATTCTATGATAAAAACGAAATGGACTTTGAAAACGACCTATAATCTAGCGTTAATAATTTTTCAGGAATTTCGACTTTTTCTGAAAATTTTGATTTTGTAGTGTTTGAAAATATCCTTGCTAGATAATCCAAATTTAGAACTCAAATACTTTAAACTATGTACTTTATGCCAGATTTTACAGAAATGAATTATCTTTCAGCATTTAGCTGAAATGATTTTTACTTTCAGCCAATTTTCAAAAGGCAATTTCTTTCTTATTTTAAATGGAATGGTATATTTTTCTTTACACGGTTGGATAGAGAAAAAAATTCTACATCAAACTGTACTAACATTTCCTATACCTATCGCTGATAGTTTTTCAGCTATTTAAGATTTTCAATTTTCAATAGTTTTCTCCCTAGTCCGAAATTGATTAGTGTCTAGTTGTCTGTGACTTAATAATTCGCCTATAAAGAAATGCATAGGAGGCTTAGCAAAATGACATTAACTGTCGCATTTGAGGTTAATAATGATTATTTTGTATGTTTTTTCAGCGATTTCAGCCAATTTTACATAAAAAGAAAATCCAATTAATTTTAATTCAATTATTTATCAACTTTTTTAATTAAAAAATATAAAAATAATTAATTATTTAGATTGTTTTGCCAAGCCTACTATGTTTTTGTATTTCGTTTCAGGGGGGGTAAATTATTAGGAATCGAAAATCGTGAATAACTGAAAAATTATCAAGAATAGGTATATGGAATGCTAATATGATTCGATGCAGCATTTTTTTCTCTATATAATCGTGGAAAGAAAAATATACCATTCCATTTAAAATAAGAAAGTTATTGGGTTTTGAAAATTGTCTGAAAGAAAAACTGATTTCAGCTAAACACTGGAAGATAATTTAATTCTATAAAATTTAGTATAAAGTACATAGTTTGAGCAATTTGATTTCCAAATTTGGATTGTCTAGCAACAATATCTTCCGAGATATGATTTTTTTAATAAAACACTACAAAATCAAAATTTTCAGAAGAAGTCGAAATTCCTGAAAAACTATTAACACTAGACCATAGGTTATATTATCAAAGCCTATTTCACTTTTACCATGGAATCTAAATCTATATATATAAAAATGAATGTTTGTTTGTTTGTTTGTTTGTTTGTTTGTTTGTATGTCCCTTATGCATTCCTAAACCACTCATCCGATTGCGATGAAACTTTGGCAAGTTGCTCTATGGACTCACGGCAAGGTTTTAGAATTAACATAACCATTTTAAAACCTATATATAAATTACAATTCATGAAAATATACATAGGTGTTTAAAGGGATTATTTGCTAAAAATGGTATTTACTTATTTATACGTATATTACCATGACAACGGCACTACATTATATTTGATTGATACTTAAGCAAGAATGAATAGTTTCCGAGCGCTCCGCTACTACCCTCGCGGTGGCGCTGTCAACAAATCCTTAGTAATGCCACGCCTACCTGCGAACTCTGTACCTAAAGATTCAGAATTCCGAATGTAAATGATCCTACAACATTGGTTTTCAACACAATTGTTCCTGATTGTTGGTATAGGTATCCACCATCCTGTTTTTCCTGATTAATATTGGTATTGGTATTCATTTTTATATACAGAGTGAGCAAAGTGGTTGGCCTATTAGACGTTTCAGGAGTTCTATTTAATGGAAGTTTCTGAAATTTGGTATGCACCCGTTTTTCTACCTGATCTACATCTGGAAAATATTTTCATTATTCTATCAACCCCCGGTGTATGAGGTAGTGCACCCTACTTTCTTATTTTAAAAAGAATGGTATATTTTTTATTCCTTATTTAGATTCTATGATAAAAATGGAATAGATATTGATAACTAAACCTATGGTCCAGCGTTAATAGTTTTTTCAGAAATTTCGACTTTTTCAGAAAATTTTGATTTTGTAGTGCTTTATTAAAAAAATCATATCTCGGAAAATATTGTTGCTAGAAAATCTAAATTTGGAAATCGAATAGTTCAAACTATATACTTTACGCTAAATTTTATAGAATTAAATAATCTTTCAGCGTTTAGCTGAAATCAGTTTTTCTTTCAGCCAATTTTCAAAGCCCAATAACTTTCTTATTTTAAATGGAATGGTATATTTTTCTTTCCCTGATTAGACGTTTCAGGGGGTAAATTATTAGAAATCGAAAATATCGAATAACTGAAAAATTATCAGGAATAGGTATAGAGAATGCTAATATGATTCGATGCAGAATTTTTTTCTCTATTCAACCGTGTAAGGAAAAAAATACCATTCCATTTAAAATAAGAAAGATATTGCGTTTTGAAAATTAGCTGAAAGAAAAATTCATTTCAGCTAAATGCTGAAAGATAATTCATTTCTGAAAAATCTAATGTAAAGTATATAGTTTAAACTATTTCAGTTCCAAATTAGGATTGTCTAGCAACAATATTTTCCGAGATATGAATTTTTTAATAAAACACTACAAAATCAAACTTTTCTGAAAAAGTTGAAATTCTTGGAAAACTATTAACGCTAGACCATAGGTCATGTTATTAAAGTCCATTTCATTTTTACCGTAAAATCTAAATATGGAATTAAAAATATACCATTCCATTTAAAATAAGAAAGTAGGGTACACTACCCTATACACCGGAGGTTGATAGAACAACGAAAATATTTTCCAGATGTAACTCAGATGGAAAAACGGGTGCATCCCAAATTTCAGAAACTTTCATCAATTAGAACTTCTTATATTTCTAATAGGCCAGCCACCTGGCTCACTCTGTATATAGATGTATCAAATGAACAAACAAGGAATATTATGTATACAAAAGCACTTCAATAAACAGAATTAATTAACTAGCATTGCAACGCATGCCGGGTAATAGCTAGTATGGAATAAAAAATATACCATTCCATTTAACAAGAAAGTAGGGTGCACCCCTACGGGGGTTGACAGAACAACGAAAATATTTTCCAGATGTAGTTCAGGTGGAAAAACGGGTGCATATCAAATTTTAGAAACTTCCATCAAATAGAACTCCTTATTAACTTCCCCGACCGGAGGGTAGGGAAGTTATTATACTTTTAATACGCCAACCTCTTGGCTCACTCTGTATACAGACAGAGTTGTATTTAAAAGAATTTGACAATAGTGCCATTTGAAAGCACAAAATACCCCTAAATCCGACTCAGTTTATTAGTGATTAAAACCATTATTTATGTTTTTTTTTTTTTTTTGGTTTAATAAGTTGGTATTATTTTATATTTTTAAAAGGTCTTAAAATTTTCTATTTTATATTTAAATTCCATATTTATTTGAAAAAGGAATCAAGTGATCTTTATTGAACTTTTCATTTGTGCCTTTATATAACAATTGACTATTGACAAAGCTATCTCACTCATTTTTACATGTCTCAGAATAAGCTAAAGTGAGACAGTAGATCTTTTTTGAAAATATCGGTAAATTCGTAGAGATATCTGTATTATCGGCCGGTGTTTATTTTAATTATAATTTAGTTATTTTTTTGTACTAGAATAAGTATATAATGTGTTATTTTAGTGTTACTATCTCCTAATCTATCGTATATTCCATAAAAAACACCTCATTATAAACAATTAAGCTTGTATTTAAAAAAAAATGTTGTTTGTAGGATTTGAAAATATTGCCAACTGCAAATAAGAAAATTCCCCCAATTATAAATTATTTAAAACTATTCTCTAGATTTGTTTATTTTAAACAGTTGGTATAATTCTAAACTTATTAAGATAATCTCAAAATTTTCGATTGTTTTTTTTTCTCCAAATATATTCAAATTGATGTGATAAGAAATAGAAAAATTCCAATAATGTGTTCATTTTTTTAATTAAAAAAAATCAAGTTATCTTCGTTTGAACTTTGTATTTACCCCTGTATATAACGATTGATCATATTAAAAAAGCTATCTCACTCGTATTTATATGTCGGAAAATAAGTTGAAATGAGACAGTAAATTGTTTGACAATGTGGATAAATTCATGAAAGTAACTATATTATCGGCTGGTGATTTTTCATTTACAATTTATTTATTTATGGATTAGTTAAATTATATAATTTGTTATTTTATTATTAAAATTTTCTTTATCATAAATTATTTTCATTAAATTTACTTTTGGATTTGTGAATAAAATCCAAGTTTATTTTAATTTAAAGAGTGTGTCAATATAGCGCCATAAATCTATCGTATGTCCCAATAATAACGGCCACACTGTATTATAGACAGGGTTGTATTTGAATTGTTTTTATTGGTGTTTTTTTACAGGCTTGTCCGTAGTGTAAGTTCGGTTGTACCGGAGATCAAAATCGAAGATTATTGTGTAAAAAATGAACCAGTTTTAACATATTTGAAAAATTCAAAAGAACGTACTGAATTAGAGAAACAATTGAAAGAAACATCATGTAAATGTGAAGATGTACCAATAATGATTGGTGATCAAGAATATCGTACAAAAGATGTACGTTATCAAGTGATGCCACATAATCATCAGCAGAAAATAGCGCAATTCTATTATGCTGATAAGGATTTAATACAAAAAGCAATTTGTGTAGCCGTTGAAGCACAAAAAAAATGGGATCGTGTATGTTTTGAAGATCGTTTGAAAATTTGGGACAAGGCAGCCACATTAATGGCACAAGAATATCGACAGAAATTGAATGCTGCCACAATGTTGGGACAATCGAAGACTATTATACAAGCTGAAATTGATTCGGCTGCTGAATTGATCGACTTCTTCCGGTAAGTGCCATTTATAACCTCAAAAGAATTTCAATAATCTATCATCTCTAATTAATTTGTCACCATTTATAATCTCAAAGTTTTCATTATTTGTTAATAGATTGAATGCATTTTTCTTGAAAGAAGCTCTGAAATACCAACCGATTTCGGAAAATTTGAAAGTTACCAAAAATTCGATGCGTTACCGTGGTATCGATGGTTTCATTGCTGCAGTTTCACCATTCAATTTCACAGCAATTGGTGGAAATCTCTCGTACACGCCTGCTCTAATGGTTCAGTATTTCTATTGTCTTTTTTTAATCAGAGCCTGCTAGATTTCCAATATTTAAAAAAAAACCTAAGCAGCAAACTTTAATGGCGCTGTGTACCAATACAAATCTAGAATTATTTATAAAGTTGGTAATTGATTTTCCACCAAATTAACAGTTAGTGAAACTTGACAAGAAACAAAATGGCGAAATGAAGTATTAGAGATAGAAATACTATATCTATTTCTTTTTATATGACTGTTAGGAGCGCCATTGTGGCCAAAATTTGAACTTTTGAAAATTTCAAAGTACTAAGAAATCTAGCAGGCTTTGCTATTAATAATTAATCTACGCATACTTATTTTTGATTAATAATTCGATAGGGTAATGCAGTATTATGGAAACCTAGTGATACTGCATTGTTGTCAAATTGGTTAATCTTTAAAATTTGTCGTGAAGCTGGTGTACCACCCGGTGTTGTCAATTTTATTCCAGCTGATGGTCCAGTTTTTGGTGATACTATAACATCATCAAAATATTTAGCTGGTATCAATTTTACAGGGAGTGTACCGTTAGTATTATTATCATTATTATTATTTATATACAGGATTGTACAATTGTATTTGATTTAGTAGCTGGCCATGTTTTTGTTATGTAATGTCGTAGATTGATTAGAATATATTATGAGGCACAGGCAATTACGAGGCCAAATGTTTTTCTTCTTATAGTTGGCTGTGTTCTTAGTAAATAGACTCGTAGCTAGGTTCATACGTTATTTACTAAATTTGACATCTTTAAGTTAAAAAAAAGAAAGTAAAATAAAATAAGATAGCACAGCCTATTGCCAGATAAAATACAGTTGTATGCCCTATATAGAGAGTGAATCAAAGGAGGTGGCATTATTAGACGTTATTGTGGGTTGAGCAATTCACTTTCTTATTTAAAATGCTGAAATTTTTATTGCATATTTCCAATGTATGATGAAATTTAAAGGAACTTTAATCATTTAACTTACGGTGTACTGTTAGTAATTTTTCAGGAATTTTAATTTTTCCTGAAATTTTAAATTTTTCATGATTTTATTAGAAAATTAACATCATTGAAACTATTACTATTAAACTAACAAAATGTGAAATTCAAATAGTCCAGACTACGTATTTTAAATCAATTTTGTTAAAATTGAATTATCTTTCAGGATTTAGCTGAAATGAAATTTTCTTTCAGGCAGTTTTCAAACCGTTATATCTTTCTTGTTTTAAATGGAACACACTATATTTGTTTTTACTGTTGGATAGAAAGGAAGTTCTTTATACTTGTCTCTGAAAATTTTTCAGTGATTTAATATTTTCAATTTCTGCATCTGAAAGTGCTTAGAATCTAGTCGCTGATGTTTTCATAATTCGCCTATTAAGAAACGCATAGAAGGCTTAGCTTAACTGTCTAAATTGAGGTTAGGATTGGATATTTACATGTTTTTTCAGCAATTTCAACAAATTTTACGTGAAAAAAATGCCTTTAATTTAAATTTAATTAATTATCAATTTCTTTTTTTGTTTTCTATTGAAAAATTATTAATTATTTTGATGTTAATGGTGACGATTGACTCGACAGTTGTTTTGCCCAGCCTGCTTTGTTTTAGAAATTTTTTTTGCAAGGGCTGAAAATTTGTTAAAATAGAAAATCTTGCTGAAAATTTCAGAGATACATATAGGAAATGGTAATACAGTTTTCTTCTTCTATCCAGTGTAAAAAAAAAAACAGGATGTTCCACTTAAAATAACGAGTAATTGTTTAAAAATTGTCTGAAATTATTGATTGATTTCAGCAAAACGCTTAAGGATACGTCAGTGTTGTAAATTTAACTTGAAGCACATAACTTGGGCTACTTAAGTGCCAAATTTTAATCGCCTATTAGCAATACTTTCAAAGATATGAATTTTTTAACTAAACAGTGAAATTTTTAAAATTTCCTGAAAATTCGAATTTCCTGAAAAACTCTTAGCGTTAGACCATAAATCATATCATCAAAGTCCCCTTCAATTTCACTATAGAATCAAAATTTGCAATTAAAAATACATAACTCAATTATAAAATAATAAAAGTGGGTTGCTCAACTCCATATACTGGAGGTTAATAGAACAACGAAAGCATAGCTGGAAACCAAATTTCAGGAATTTATATTTCTGATAATCCCACCCTTTTTTATTTCACTTTATATACAGCATGTTCCATTTTAAAATTATTTGAATATTTCTAGAACATTTGCACGATTATGGAAACAAGTAGGCCAAAATATGAACAACTATATGAATTTCCCGCGTTTAATTGGTGAATGTGGTGGTAAAAATTACCATTTTGTACATCCAAGTGCTGATGTAAAAACGGTAGTAACGGCAACAATACGTAGTGCATTTGAATTTTGTGGACAGAAATGTAGTGCATGTTCACGTATGTATGTACCGGAATCATTATGGAAACAAATCAAAGATGGCCTATTAGAAGAACGGAATAAATTGAAAATTGGTGATCCAATGGATTTCACCAATTTCACATCGGCCGTTATTGATGATAAAGCATTTAAACGTATTAGTGGTTATATTGAACATGCTAAAAAATCATCAAATTTAGAGATTATAGGTGGCGGCACCTATGATGACAGGTAAATGACAACTTTGACAGTTGTAAAACGCCATCTATTGATTTTTTTATTTGATATTTTAGTTGTGGTTATTTTATTCAACCGACAATTGTTGTAACAAAAGATCCAAAAGAAAAAATAATGGTAGAAGAAATCTTCGGCCCTATTCTAACAATTTACGTATATCCAGATAATAAAGTTTGCGAAACTTTAGAATTAGTTGGCAGTTCGACCATTTTTGCTTTAACTGGCGCTGTATTCGCCCAAGATGAGTAAGTAAAAGTTGGCTAAATCTTGCTAACATAGTGTCGTAGATTGATTCTTATATTCTACAAACATTACGCCTACTATTTGATTTTTAATAATTGAATATTTTTATATAGGCAATTCCTATGTGAAGCTTTAGAAACGTTGAAAATGACAGCCGGTAATTTCTACATAAATGATAAATCCACTGGTAGTGTTGTTGGTCAACAACCATTCGGTGGGGCACGTTTATCTGGTACGAATGATAAAGCAGGTGGGCCACATTATGTACTAAGATGGGGCAATCCACAAGCTATCAAAGAAACATTTGTACCTTTAACAGACATCAATTACCCATATATGAGTCAATAAATTTGAAAATACATAGAAAATATAGTGAAATCAATCCGCCATTAATAACCTCAAATATTTTGTGATTGTTTCACAATTGTTTATAATAATTCAGACAAAACAAAAGAATCTCAATGTTGTTATTGATTTATTAAATTAAATTAAATTAAAAAAAATAGAGGAATTTCTCTTGACAATATTAATATTGTAATAAATGTGTAATTGTAAGTTGGCAACATCGCTATAAAATAGTCAGATGTTATAAAAACAAATGAAAATTGTATATTAGAGGTTAATTTATTTATGTCTAACGAATTTTTGTTTTGTTCGAAATAAAACAAAGTAGCAATAAATGCGTAACGTTTGTTTCGTATTTCAATATAATCTCTAATACTCCTCGTACATTAGCCAATATTTCTTCCTTCGCCCCTCGTAACGGAATTTTTGTTTGAATTTTTCGTTTACACCCGGTATATGAAAAAAGACAGGTGTTGATATCTATCTCACTCATACTTTATATTGTCAAATGTGTTAGAAAGAGTAGAATATTATAAAGATTACTGTATTATCGGCCGGTATATTTTGATTGAAAAATTCTTCAATTCTTAAATTAGTAGATTATAAAGTCAATTAATTCATTATAAATTATTGGGAATTTAATTTGTGATAGTTTAAATTATTTACTACTACCAACTGCAAAGTATAAATTATCACTTGCTATGTTGTCAGATTTAGTAAAACTCTAGTGATTGATTCATACGGAATAAATGTTGTAAATCTTCAATTTGTTTATTGTTTATTAAATTTAGCAACATTGGTTGGTAGTGGCGCCATCTCGGGTTAAATCGGAGGAATTACATTCTGGTGGTAAATTGATTTTATTACAACAATTACAATTTGTTAATAATTGATAAATGGGTAATCATGTAATTGACACATTATAGGTTAGATTGATCATTATTGCCAACTGTACAATACAAATTATCACAATGTTATCAGATTTGCCCAAATTATAAATTGTAGATTAATTCAAAATAAAACAAAATCAATTTTACAATTTTTTACAAAACATGACAACATTGCTTTTTTATTAATTTGGTAGCGCCATCTTCAGATGAATCAAACGATTTTTAATTTTAGCGGTAAATTCGAGTTTATTGCAACAATTACAAAAAATTATAATAAATTAGAAAGGTGATGGAGCACCAGCAATATCGGCATTTTCAATTGAGAATAAACGATCGTTTGGGTTCGGTTCTCGGACTGTACTGGTCAAATCAATCAAATCCTTCAAAACGGTGAGAATTTCATTGAAATCACAATCGTTCCGTACAGTTTCATTGAATCGAGTCTGATAATTCTGTCCGAAATCGGTCGTTCTCATGTACCTCTCGAAGGTCTCTAGATGTCTCGGTATCGCCTTCAACAAGGCACGAATTCGTAAAATTATCCAACGAATCTCCTGTTCCATCTCCACCGTACTGAAAGTCCTATCGTCGCCCGGCTCGTAAAAATGAGCGTAGTCCACATACAATCGTCGCATATTACGCATTACGTTCGCATGGAAGGCAAAGTCTTTGAACAATTGCGGCAATTCGACTTCAATTATTGTTTTATAAGTGTTGAATTTCTCTAGAAATTGTCGATATTCGTCATCGAGACGCTGTTGGCGTTGTTGTGCTGTTTCTAAATTTTGATACAACGATACGAATTCACTATAGAAGTCCATTTTTCTTGAAATTATCACCACTTTTCTTTCAAAACTTACACCACTAACATCAACGAACTTTTTATATAAATTGGACCGTTTATGTTTTGGTAATATTATCACTATTGCCAACCTTAAATTCAAATTTCCACTAAATTATAGTAACCATAATGAAAACATCCTTGTTACTATCATCAATTTGAAATATTTATTTGCATTTTTTGTTTAGAAATTCGAAATGACTAATTCTTTGATAAAATTCCGACAATTCTTCCATTTATGTTTCTAATGCAAAATTTGTCAACAATGACATCATCTAATGTTGCCAAATCTTCAACTTCAATAAACATTAAAATACACAATTTGCCAAATTTATCATTCAAATAATGAATAATGTACAAAGTTGATTGTTTTTTCGCTAATTTCTCTATTTAATTTGTAGAAATTTACCCTAAATTCAATTTAATAAATCACCACTAACGCCTGATTCTAGTAATTTTACAATCACCGTATTGGTAGTTGAGGTTTCAAAGAAAAATACTAAATGTCGCTGTGATCGGAAGAATTCAAAATCTGTATTGTTGCCAAATGTACATTTTATTAATCGATAAATTACACAATTTCACACAAATTTTCAATAAAACATAGATAATGTGCCAATTAAATCGTTTTTTCGCTTATTATTTATACTAAAATGACAGATTTTTAACCGCAATTGGATTTAATAAATGTCAATTAACGGTTGATTCTGGTAACTTTCCAATCTTGACATTGGTAGTAGTTGAGATTGTATCGATCATAGAAAAATAACTAGATGTCCCTGTAATCAATTCAAAATTCGTAACAATTCCAATAATTAATTACACACGAATTTATTAGTTTTTTTATCTCTATTAATTTAATTATCGAAATTAGATTGAAATGAAATTTATTAATCCTCAATAACGCGTAATTCTAGTAATTTTACATTTATGGTATTGGTGAAAGTTTTAGTTCCATAGATGTCGCCAAATGTAGTGTAATGTTGCCAAATGTACGTCACCATTAATCGATAGACTACCCAATTTTGACAAATTTTCAAATTAAAAATAGAAAATTAACAAATTAAATGGCTTTTATTTCAATTTTTTTGTATTACAATTATAGAATTTTTACAATAATTAAATTTAATCAATTTGAATAAATTTGATTCTAGTAACTTTAGAATATTGGTGTTGGTGGTAGTTTTGTTCGCATAGATGTCGCTGTAGTCGGTAGCAGGTGTCATTTTCTAAGTTTTTGTGCTTTAATTTCTTTTAATTTTCTTTATTTTTGTTTTAATTAATTACAAAAATTTTTCTAATTTTGTTAATTTTAATTAACCTAAAAATTTGTAAATATTTGTGACTTGTTAGAAATGGCGTCGTAATTCGCCCAATTTCTCAACTACGATTCAATTTCTTCCAATTTTTTCTCAACAGATGTAATAAATCGTCAAGGTAATTGAATTTTGTTGTAATTTTATTGGATTATTGTTAAAATTTGTGATTGTAGATGGATTCGGATCAAACACCAATACAACAACAACAACAACACGAACAACAAGACTCTGGGATATCGGATTCGTTCGATTTCAAACAACACAACACAACTTTAATCGAATCAACTCCACTAACGCACAATCCAAGGAAACGTTTATATTCGTCGATTTTAACAACAAAAACAACCAATTTCCAATTGAATGATACTCTAGTTGATGATTTGAAAGATTGCCGTTTAGATGAGGATACGCCGGAGAAACAACGCCGTCTATACGGCCCGACAACTTCAACAATTGTAACAACATCACCGTTAATTGAACGCCAACATTTGCTATACGGTTCGAATTATATCCGGCCGAATTATAAATTCGCATCACCGTTGAAATTGAGCGATTGTTTCAATAATCATAACAATAATAATAGTATTGTTGATAATAATAGTCGAGATTTGAAGAAATTATTGGAGAAATTATTGAATACCGATTTAATAATGGCGAATATTTTTAAATATTTATCAGATGGTGATTTGTATCGTTTCCATTTAGTATCGCAGGATTTCCGACTGGCTTTATTGAAGAATAATAAAGCAACAATACGTGTTGATTTATTTAAAGAACGTTATAAGAATAATAAGGAGAATTATGTGATAACACCACCACCATCGCCGAACAAAAATAATAGTCCGCCACGTTTATCAACCGATACTAGTCGAAGTTTTCGGGAATTTTATGGGGTATTTATTTTAAAATTTATCACGATAGCATAGAATTCCAAAAAAACTTTGTCAGAAAATTAAGTACGTATGTCAAATAATCTTGATTGTATGACAAAGTTTTTTGGATATTTGACATGTGACAAAGTTTGTCGACTATAATAGAAGTTTAGTTATTTTTTAGTTTATTTTTTCAGGTGGCAAGATTATTATCGAAACCGACCCAAAGTACAATGAAATGTCCATGTTGTCAGAATGTGGCAATCGTTGAGAATAATTTGAGTCAATGTCAATATCGTTTTTGTGGTTATATTCATTGTTTATTATGTAATAGTTATTCGAAAAGTGGTCCACAAGATTTCTATGATAAATGTAAAAATTCAATATTAGATACAGCTTTAAATGATCGTAGTAATTATGATAATTATTGTAATAATCGTGAAGATTCTGGGATTTGTTTAGATAATGATACAACAACAACAACAACACCGAAAGTTAAACGGAATTTATTTGAAACGAATTTAAATCAAAATACACGAATTTTCGGTAGTAATCATAATAATCAACAACAAATTGTCGTAACAACAACGACAACAATTGAGAATAAACGTCGATTTACAACAACATGGTGTCCGGTTATAGCGAATTCTAAACGTAATAATAATAATAATAATGATGGTAGTTGGTCAAGTCCTGAAAGGGAAATACCGAAAGTTTGCTCGAAACAATCGAAACGTAATTTAAAAAGACTGACTCGATAATTTTTGGGAGTTATAAAAATCGACGACCAACATTCCATTTATTTATACTTAAATTTGATGTTGTATTGTTTTTTTTTGTTTTAATCACGAATAACTTTATGGAAGTTTTCAAATATTTGATCACTCGTTTAAGAGTGACGTGTTACTTTAATTCTGTCCTTTTTCTAATGATAGTTTTGATTTCTGTTCGTTATTTTTCGATAATTATCGGTGTTTGTCCCTATTGTTTATTGTATTATTACTATTATTATTATTATTTTTATTTTTAATCAGCATTCCTGTAACTCAGTGATAATTTTCTAAGTGTATTGTAATAAAAAATACAAATTGTTGATTTTGTGGTTTTAAATTAGCCGCCAATCGTGGAAGTGGCTACAGTTACATTGTGACAATGGTGCATTTCCATAAACCGTGTTGCCAATTGAAGCCTCCAACTTATAGGCTATTTCAAGATTATTTTTTTGAAAAATTTTGAGCTCAGAATTTTAGAATTGAAAAAAACTATTGATGAAACTGGACAAAATATAAAATGATGTAAAAGCGAGGTTAGTTTTTTGCTACAGATACGTTTTAAAGAGCGCGTAATTCAAAAATTATGCCTCGAATCTAGTCATTTATTAGAAATGGATTTCTAAAATGTTTCTTTAATAACTGAATATTTCAAATACTAATCAAGTAGGGCAATTTTCAAATTACGCGCCAGTTAGTATGTGTCTATAGTTCCGTCTCATTAATTTTTAGAAATTTTCATAAGCTTCAATTGATTATTTACAGTAACAATTGCGATCGTTTTTTTGCATCATTATATCCGTTTTCTTATTATTTTTGAATAATAATAATTATTATTTTTATAAAGCTGCACTAAATCAAAAATTCATATTGTTCGCTTTGTAAATTCGAATTATCCGCAAAAATTGGAAGCGATTACGGTCACATAATGTCTTAGACGGTATCAAAAACAGTGTTGCCAAATACTAAATTCTGAATTTTCGAGGCGATTATATTGCGGGAAAATTTAAAATTCGTAAGCCGAAAATTTGAGAATTTATAAGTCAGCTATTTTAAAACACCATTTCTAATGGTCACTAAATTCAGAGGTACAATTATTGAATTACGTTCCCGTTAGTACGTGCCTATAATTTTATTGAAACTGAATATTATTATTGAGCAGTTGTACGTTCTGAATAAAAGAATTTCTTGTTCTGTAAATTTAAATTACCCGCTAAACATAGAAGTGGTTACAGTTACATGATACTTTGAACATTACCACAGGCAGTGTTGCCAATTCTAGAATGAATTCGACTTTTAGTCGATTTCCAGATGATATTTCCTGAAAATTTTTAAATTTATCAACTCGGCATTGGAGATTTGGAAGAAAACGTTGATTTTAAGGAGCAATTCTTGCCATGATAATTGTTTAGAAGCGTAATTTTTAAATTACGCGCCAGTTAGGATCTCACAGTAATTCTATTATTTTTTAATTCTTAACAACCAAATAAGCTTGATTGTTTCTATTATTATTCCTATTTTTTCTCAGTATTGAATTTTCTTCCATATTCCAAATATTTTTATTGGAAAATTGTATAAGAAAATTTGTTGATTTTATTATTTCAAATTATCCGCCAATGTTGGAAGCGATTAGAGTCACATTGTATCAAAGTCGCATTGCTTTAGTGTTGCCAATTCTAAAATAATTTATTACATCCACAGAATTTTAAGAACTTATTCTATAAAAATCGCATATATAAATCCAAAATTTAATAATTGAGAGAAAAAATTGCATTGAAAAGCGCAATTCTTAAAATACGCGCCAACTGGATTGTGTGTACAACTCCACGAAATATTCGTTTATGAATTTTGAGAAATCCTTAATAATAAAATAAGTCTCGATTTATAATTTACACAATTAATACCGACCGTTTCTTGTTATTTTTTATTTGTTTTATCATTTACATTATTATTATTATTATTATTATTATTATTATTATTATTACCATTATTATTATTATTATTATTGTAGATTTAAGCATGCTTGAGCTTGTTGAATCATCACAGTTGGTAAACAGTCGACGATCGTGCCGTTGTCATGGTAACCATTTTATTTGACAGTTTATTAATTCGTTGTAACTGAATTTTTTGTTGTGCGTATTTTCAAGTTTTGTATTCGTTATTTTGCACCTAATCTTAATTAAAAATTACCCTAAATTTTCATTTTATATTACGATAAAAACGATAATTGAAAAGAATAAATGGATAATTATTTAGCATTCAATTTGTAATGTAAATAACCCTACATTAAACCCTTCAAATGACCACGTGAGTACCAATTATTACCATCTTAATCTATAAACAATTGCAACAGCAATAATAAATCGAAAAATTAACGATATTAATTCAACAATTTTCCAATTTCTTTTGTTTTTGTTGATTTGTTATAAAAAAATTGATGTAGTAACATAAATTTCGAATATGTTGGTAGTGTTGTGTATAAAAGTAAAGTTGGTAGTATGTCGTGACGTCATATAGATTTGAACACATTTGATTGGTTGACGCCATTTTATCGATGGCACCGTTTTGTATAGTTAGTGAAAAAACGATTTTAGTTTTTTACAAAAAAAAATTAAAATAAAATAATAATTTTCACTGTGTGTTCATTTTTGTATGTGTTTTATGTGTTTTAAAACAATTGGAATATTAATTGGATAAAAAATTTACACATGTTTCATAAATCACATCTATTTATAAAACTAAGTAAGTTGAAAGAAAATTTCATTTTTGAAAAAAAAAACAAACGCTAAACAAAGATAGAAACATCTAGTTATATTGTAAAATTTTCATCTATAAATATAATAAAAGAGATAGAGCTATATATGTTATTGTCGTTTTATAAGTTATTCTGCAGTAATACTGCAGTATTTTTTGATTTTTTGCTATCTATCGTCTGATTTTTATTTCAATTAATTTGATTGAATCAATCGGGAAATTTTATGGAAATTTGTCGCCTTTTCAATGCCAATGCCACTTTTTAGAAAGAAATAGAAAATTTAACAATTGAAAAACTTCGTTTTGTTTATTTGTTGAATCTAAATCATCTTTATAGTAAATAGAATTTTCGTTTATAGAAATTGGATTATATTAAATTTTACTATTCTATATTTACTTCCGCTTCCTGTTTTATTACCATTATTATTATTATTATTACTATTGAAAGAAATACTATAAATTTCTATATAATCTAGGTCATTTCCCTAGGGAATTTTATTGTTTTCCCACTAAAAACCCTAATTTTTTCTTCGTTCCTTTCAACTAGTCAAACATTCATTTGTTTGTTATATCAAAGTCGATTTGATTTTTGTTTATAATTTTGTAATAATTTTAGGTTATAATCTATTGTTACAGGTAGTTTTCTTGTGTGATTTCACCTGGTAATTTCATCAAAATAACGTTATTTAAATATAATCATTATAATAATAATAATAAAAATAAATATTTATATAATCGAAAATTGAAAAAAATGTCAGCCGTAACGCAAACGAACGGCAAAAAGAGCTCAAATAGTTCGGCCGTAAATACCCCAGCTAGTACACCAGTAACAAATGGTAATTTAAATAATGGTCCACAAATAACACCACCATTACCCAATAATAATGCACCGAAATATGGTTGGTATTATTGAATTTTAGTTGAATTTTTCATCTATTAAAATTTGTTTAAATTTCAATAGGTACATTAGTTCCGAATCGTATATTTGTCGGTGGTATATCGGCGAATACAACAGAAGGTGAATTATTACAATTATTTAGTAATTATGGTACAGTAAAAGCGGCAAAAATAATCCAAGATCGTGCTGGTGTATCGAAAGGTTATGGTTTTATAACATTTGAAAGTGAAGATGATGCTAAACGTCCATTAAAAGATGCTGATAATATTGTACTCAGGGAAAGGAAATTGAATATAGCCCCTGCTATTAAAAAACAGGTTAATTTCATTTGTATTTCTCTATAAAAATTGAGGATATTATTGAAATAAAAATTTGTATTTATAGCCGTTTAGTAGAACGTTTGATGCATCAACACCACCATCGGTAGCACCAGGAAATCCAGCACAATATTTTTTCCCACCAACAGCTGGTGTACCATATTTTCAAACGGCTGGTGTCACTTATTATCCACAACCAACACCGACAACAGCAACACCTGGTGATCCAAATTCACAACCAACAACAGTTTATCAAGGTAAAAATAATCAAATAATCATAGTTGGGGAAATATATAAAAGAAAGAAAGAGACACAAAAGAAATATTAAAAACGTTGATAATTCTTATCGCGAATAGACATTTTTATTTTTCATATTTCAATTAAAACTCGTACAATATATGAGTCATTTTTGTTTAAAGTGAAAAATAATAACTATACTTTAATACTGAATATAGTTATGTCATCAATTTAGTTTTAGTTTTGCCAACAAGAAAGAATATTGAATAGTTTCTCGGTATTTATCGTGTTTTTTTTTTCTTTAATCGCTAATCTCTTTAGTTGTATTTAGAATAAAATGTCGGAATATCCCGATTTTTATTACATGTATTATTACGATTATTGGTGTAAGTATTGGATGATTTTCACTAATTATTATCAATAATTAGTTATTTGTTTGGATCACTGGTTTAGTTTATAGTTTCATATTTATGACTTCTTTGAATTGTCTTGTTTATTTTAAATAATTGAAGTGGTGTTATTTATTTATCTATTTAATTATTGTTGATTTAAAAGGGAGAAAATTCAAAAATTGTGTAAATGTTGAAAATTTCCTCTTTTATTCGATTTAAATTCCAAGAATATCAGTATATTTGATAAGATAATCACCATTTTATTGCCATTAAAAGATAGAATTACTTTCATTTAGCCAACGCAGGTGTATTATATTGAATTATTCAATGTTTTATATTTGCTGAAATTGCTGAATCTTTCAATATCGAGGGTTTTTTTTGCTTATTTAGATTCGCTTTCATATAACGATAATAACGAAAACTAGAAGAAATTTGTTTGATAAAAATGCAACTTTTAGAAATATGAATAAGTTGGGATGTTTTAAAATCAGTTTACAACCCCAATAAAGTTTACAATTGTCAATTATTTCGATTTATTTACGATGCAAGTTGGGGGTATTCGTTTGATATTTGCAATTTACTATCATTGTGATAGTTTTCGTTACATTTATTAGGTGTATTGAATTATTTAATTTTTACCGAATTTATTTGCTCAAATTACTGAATTTTACAATAACCTTGCTGCCTTTTTGGACTCGATTTCTTATAATTAAACTAGTTATACAGAAAACTAGAAGAAATTTGTTTTTCTTGATTAAAATATTTAAAATTATCCTCAAATTTGTTTACATTTAAGATTAGGGATACTTCCATATCAGTCTCTACAACCGTGGTAAATTTTACAGAGATGAATCATTTAGATTTATTTACGATACAAGGGGTGTGTAAGTTTAATATTTATTATCACAGACATTTGTTTTAGTTTTCATTGTAATTTTACGACAATTATTAGGTGTGTTTGTCTCGAATTTGTTAATTTTGCTTGAATTGCTGATTTTTTAAATCTTTGTTTATTTAGACTCTATTTTTCATAATGATGATAGAGTAACCTGGAAGAAATTTGTTTGTTTGCTTGATAAAAATGTAGTTTTAGTTAAAAAAAAATCCTCAAATTGTTTACATTAGGGGTGTTTTGAAATCAACCTGACAATCTGAATAAATTTTACAATGATGAATCATTTGGATTTATTTACCATACAAATGATTTTTATACAAATGAATATATTTACAATTTATTATCAAATACACTTGTGATACTTTTCGCTGTAATTTTATCACAATAATCTTCATTTAGCAGCTGTATGATATCGAATTATTCAATTTTTAAAATCTGTATAGTTGCTTAAATTGCTGAATCTTTTAATAATCTTATTGTTTGCATATTTAAACTGAATTTTTTTTATTGTCATTTATATTGGTTGTAATTTTTTACAATGTAATAGAAATATGAATATAGGGGTGTTTTAAAACTAGTCCATCACCCTACTAAAATTTACAATTTGGATTTATTTACGATTTTACTTTAATGGTCCTAGCTTTTATGGAAACATCTGTTATTTGATGACTGATTTGAAGAAATTTTGACAATTTACAGATTGCCCCCTGTAGTTTATTTGAGCAAAATTTAAACCAATTCATTGAGAAGTTGGTTGAAAAAAAACATTTGTTTTAGAGTGTTGCGATTTTTTAAAACGAGTCAAACACTTCAAATGACTCATTATTATTATTTTTTTTGCCTTATTCTCCATAGAATCAACGTAAAACATTCCTAAGTATATAACTCATTTTTGAAAATACAATATCGTTACAAAAGATCTTCAGGGTTTTCTCCTATAAATCCTTCAAATATTTTTCAAACTGCCTGTCAAATAGTATTCAAGTGAAACAAACGGTATTGCAGGGATTTGTGAAAGTTTTACGACAGGGTTGCTTATAATTTACAAATATACCTGTTTTTAAGGTGACAACTACCCTATTACAATAATAAAAGTAACCATAAAATTTCTATAAATGTTGTAAAATTTAATAATTGTTTGGTTATAGCAGCACCACCTGTATATCCTGCACAAAGTGGACCACCTCAAGCACCAGGTTATCCATCAATGATGTTTCCACAAACTATTTATATGCCCCAACAGTATCCTATGCCATTACCGGTAAGTAATTTATCATTATTAATAATAACTTAATTGTTGATTTAAGTATAGTTTAATTTATATTTAAAAATTTAAATAATCAAACAATTTCTTGTATAAAGTTGAGGAAAGGAAAATATTAGAGCACACTATTTTATTTATTGTGAGCAAACACACCACCAACTACCACCAATATTTATTTTTTGTTCTCTTTTTTTTTTGTATATTGTTGTTTAGTGTCTTTGTGTGCGTATGTGCCGAATTATAGTAAATTTGAATAATTTAAACAAAAATTAAAATTAAAAAACAAAATCTATTTAATTGTATTTTTTACAAATTTGTTTTTACACCTATTGTATAAACAGTGTGTATGTTCAGTCCAGCAACTACATATCGGAAGGGCTGTATCCAGTCACCCAGCCTGCCTACGTGTTGCTGGACGGCCTGCAGTACTGAGGGCCCCCTACGTCTCTTCTTCCCGACCCTTTCTTAAGGTCTCTTAATTTATAAGCACGCTGTTGTGTCATTTATTTATTTATTTAATTAATTGTTATTATTATTAAAATAATTAAAAACAAAATTTTCGTTAACGTTCAATTTTATTTTTGATATTTTAGTTGAAGTGCACGTGAACGCCTTGCCTATTATTATTTTTTTGTTGTTTAATTTGTGTTGTTTTTTCATTTCGATAATAATTTCCATAATTTAACTGCAATTAAATTGAAAATGAAGTTCGTTTTTGTTGCAAATTTGTTTAGAGTTGTTTTATTGGAAAATTCGTATGAATTATTGCAAAAACAACGGCCTTTGTTTCCTTTTCAGTTTAAAATAGCGCCATTGATAATTGATAATGCTTTATTGGTATACGCCATTTATAATCTTGCATGTTTTTTTTTTTAATTTTGTTTTGATATAGTGATTTATAATAAATTGCTTATTATTTTATTAATTATTGTTTTTATTTTTTTTTCTATATAGTATGAATTCAATTATTATGGAAATAATGGTGGATCACAATATATGGTTAGTAGTGGTGGTAATGGTGGTCAAAATGGGCCAACATCATCATCAACAACAACAACACAATCAACAACATCAGGTGGTAGTGGCGGTGGAGGTGGTGGTGGTAATGGTGGTGTTACAACAACAACATTACAACCACAAGGCGGACCACCACCACAATTACAAAGTAGTTCAACAAATTGTATGCCACCACCACCACCCCCATCAACAAATAGTCCACCAAGATTACCACCATGTTATAATCCGCAATTACATTATAACCCCGACACAACAACAGTATTTTATAATATGCCAATGTATGGTAATCCACTAGATGGTACACCAATTTTATATAGTGATGGTGGTTTGGATTTAATTAATGGTACAACATGTGGTTTAAATGGTAATAATGGTAATGGTAATGGTAATGATCGTGGTGGTGGTGGTAATGGTGGCGGTGGAGGTGGTAATGGTAGTATTAATGGTGGATTATTTGCAAATTATAATGAGGTTAGTCGTGGTTATTTTGATTATGCAACAGGATATATTGGGGAACGTGATGGTTTATTACAAGGACCAATCACATTTATACCCGATACATTTATTCAAGATATTGATTTACAACAACAATCATATCATGAACAACAATTTACAAATAATATAATGACAACAAATTTAACAAATACTGCTACTGCCACTATTACAACAACAACAACTACAACAACATCAACAACACCATCATTATCATCATCATCGACAACATCAACATCTACAGCTGTTATTAATAATAATATAAATAGTACAAATGATAATAATAGTAATAATGATGATAATGGTCGTCAAACTAAAACACCAGTTGTTTCATTATTATCAATGGAACAACATCAAGAAAAAGATTTTGTATCAATGCAAGGTGGTCGGCGTGTTAAATTACAACCAACAACAACACAACAACAACATCATCAACAACAACAACAACAACAACAACAACAAATAATATCACAACCACCCCCGCCACCACCACCATTAATGAATTTCTCACAATATTGTTCACAACAATGCATTTATCCACCAATTCGATTACCACCACCGCATAATTTCAATCATATTAATAATAATTATAATAATACTAGTAATAATAGTGGTTTATTAAATCGATCTCATATTGGTAATAATACAAAGACTGCTACAACTAGTACAGGTCGTGATATAAATGGATGGCGTAAATCTAGATATAACAACAGTAATTATAATAATAATAGTAATACGAATCGTAATAATTATAATTCATATACAAATAATAATAATGAATATTCATCGAGTAGATCGAGTTTACGTACTGATTCGAATTCATCAGCAAATGCTACAAATGTTACTGTTGATGATACAACAACCTCAACAACAATACGCGATGACAAAACAAATTGTAGCATTCCTAATAATAATAATAATAATAATAATAATAGTGGTAATAATTTATATAACGGTGGTACAAAATTGTATCAAAATACAACATTTTCAATTAATAATAGTATTAATAGTGGTGGTGGTGCTGGTGGTAATAGTGGTGGTAGTAGCGGTAATAATAGTGGAGTATGGCGGCGTGTTAATAATAATATTAATCAAAGACAAACAGTTATTACACAACAACAACAACAACAACTACAACAGAATAATCAAAATAAAAATTTCTTTCAACAAAACCATCAGGTGCGTCATAATTACAACAACAACAACAATAATAATAATAATGGACAAAATTATATGTCACAAACGAATCGTCGTAATAAACGTCCAACTAGACGTTCAAGTCAAACATCAACAACTATAATAACAGCAGCAGCAAGTATAATTGGTTCGACTACAACAACAACAACATCAACAACTACTACAACTTCAACAATTGTAGCAGCAACAATTACAACATCAGCAGCAACAACGGATCCAACTACAACAACAGCAACGGCAGCAGCTGTAGTAGTGGCAACAAAAAATGATAATATTGGTGGTAATACAACATTGAATGATATTGGTGCTGCTGGTGATGGTCCATCATTAACAGCAACAAAAGATTTAAATGAAATGTCTAAACAATTAGATGGTTTGAAAATATGAATATATAGACATTCTTAAGAAAGGGATATCGTTAATTAAACTCTATATTATTAATTGATAATAATAATAATAATTTTGTATATATACAAAAAACAATAAATATAACGCAATATTATTTGAAACAAAAATATATATTAAAGGTAATCCGACAATATTTATTGTTATTTGGAGAAATATTGGAGAATATTATTGACAAAATAAATAAATAAATAAATAAATAAAACAAAACAAAAGTGAGAATTTACACGTTTATTGGGACAATTTTTTTTTATATAAATATACTATAATTTTTTTGTTTAGTCTATAAGTTGTAGTATTGTAGATAAACATTAGATATAATAGATTAGATACAGATATTCTATATTAATAATAATAATATTATATATACATATATATTGAAAACAAAAAACAAAAGAAAAAACGTAATTATTGAAATATTTTTAACAATTATTATTGTTATTTAAATGTATAAGATATGTATAAAGATCAATAATTAGGTATTCTATAGTTGATAAGGTTTACTGATGCGATAATTACTCTATTTAGTAAATAATTAATTAAAATAATAATTACAATTACAAAAAATAGGCGCTACAAATATGAACATTATTAAATATTCAACAACTAATTTTAAATATTAACAACAATGAAACTTATCTAAAATAGATCTCGTTATTACTAGTAATCGAATATTTTTCTTTTTTCTTTTTCTATTAATTGTAAATATTGTACGTAAAGGTGTGAGAAAATCGAGATAATAATGGGCAAAATAGTTGTATTTATAATTTTGTTCCGTTTTGTATAATTGTGTACAGTATTGTTACATCTGATAGAGATGATGATCAGGATTTAGATTATGGGGAAATTGACCGGATTTCTGCCTTATTTCAACAACATCCCGTTCCAAAAACTAACAAACAAACAATGTAGTCATTAACAAAAATTATATCGCCATATTATTTTGTTTCAATGAAAATCAAAAAAATAAGTGAGATTTTTGCTCAAAAAGGCTGCCATCAATTTCTATCGAACTAGAATTTTCGTTTATTTTCGAAGAATTTGTATAAATTGAAGAACAATTTGGCTCTCTGGAAATTGAATTTTTTTTGTTTCATTTGATTAATCCGATTGTTGTGTAATTTCTTCAATTTTTAGGCTGTGACAATTATTGAACAAATTGTTGAATTTTTCTAGTATCTTGATATTAAAAATAGAATTTGTTAATTAAAAAAAAATATATGAAAAAACTAAAATTGATAAGAACGAAAGAGTTTCAAAAGAGCCTAAATTTGTTGTTGATAATTAGAAATATTTAATAATATATCCAATTTTTTCTGTTTTGTTTGTTTCCACGATTTATTTTCGCGTTCCCAAAGAGGTATTTTTAAGATTTAATAATATATTTCTAGATGATAAGTGAATTTATAGTTATTAAGGTATAGTAATTTATTGATTAGTTGTTAGTAATTAGTTGTAGTAATAATTAAAGATGTCGTTCTATATGAGAATTGATGAAAGTGACGCGGAAATTTGGCCAAATTTTGGTTCGTTTTTGTTTTTGTTTTGGAGATAATTTAGAAAACATGTACCTGTAATTATAATCTAATTAACGAAATAAGTAAATAATAAGAGGTGAATTTAAGGGGGGAAAACAGGAAATTTTGTAAATATTTAGTTGATAATTGTTGATGTTTGAGAAATTTTATATGAACGATACACGATATTGGTGAAGAGAAAAAACAGGAGTTTTGTCCCTTTTTTTGGCCATTTTTGTTTTCATTTGTAAAAGGAACACCCTCTATTTCTTTATTATTATTTCTTTAATTTTGCAAACAATTTTTCGATAGAGCAATATTTGTAACGTTTGTCAATTTTAATTTTGTAAATATACAAAACAAAATTATACAAAAAAAACTTAAAAAAAAAAAAATGAAACATTAATAATGCTCTAAGAAAAGGTTGTGCATTAAAATTGTAGTAATTAACGAATAATTATATTTAAAGATAATAATAAAACACACATTATTGTAGATATTAGGGGATAAATTAATAAGAACGGATTATAATATCCAGAATATAATTGATTAATTATGATAAGCCAAATTTTTGTGATAGCGGCGAAATTTGCGTATTTAAAATTATACAATTGTCGCTAATCAACTATTATTAATTATTACAATTAAATTATCTACAAATACACAAAAATCAACGACAATTGTATAGTTTTAAAACGTTAATTTTCAAAACTTAAAATAATTATTGATTAATTATGAAAGTGTGTGTTCAATTTGAAAAACAACCAACTCAATTTACGAAACGATAAATCTCGAATTGATCAGTTAATTTGTTTCTTTGTTCGAGTAAAATTGTACATGAAAATAATAGTGGGATTTATCTGGAAATTTGTGTAAAAAAATCAGTTGAAACGAGTAATGAACGAAATTTTTTGGAATTTAGCAAAATGCAATATTTTAGAATTTCAAACAGATGAATTAAGATAAATATTTAAAAGAGACAACAACATACAAACAATTTATAAAAGTGAGAAATATTTATTAAAATTAACTGATAATATTATTAAGTGAATAATTTAAGCTATGTACAAATAAAAATATTGTCGAATAAACTAAATATTAAGAAGTTACGTTTTTGAATTTGCCGCCTCATATCTATTTACAATAGAGCTACCAATATCTGAAAAATTTCTACATTTATTATTAAACTATCGGTGATTTAAATTTAACGCGCTTGAATGTTGGCTGCCTATTGGTTATTTCGCGAAATAACCAATAAGAAGCTAGCACTTGGACGCGCAACATTTAAATTGGTTTAAAATACCGGGTGTTATGGTATTTCGCCTCACAGTAGCCTATGGCTTTGTAAACGTAGATCAGCTTCTTGTTTCAGCTTAACAATCTGCATTACCGACAACCGCTTATTTAAACAAGAGCTTGTCGGTAATGCAGATTAGTGTTGAAATAAGAAATCGACCTACGCTTACAAAATCATCGGCTACTGCGAGGAGAAATATGGTAAAACATCCTGTAGAGAATAAACATTGAACCATTTTGAAAAATTTACCATCTCACTTTAGTTTACTTCGAGATATGTAAAAATGAGTGAGATAGTAAGAGTCAATTGTTATACAGGTTAAATTTATCAATTTTGTATTTATCTCGACAGAAATGGAAAAATTGTCGGAATTTTATCAAATTAATCATTTCGAATTTATTATAAAAAATCTGTTTGACGATAATAGCGACTATTGACGAGAACATGACGGAACAAAAATCCCTAGATTTTATTGATTTAATACAAGGCCTGCTAGATTTTTTTAGCGCTTCGCTTATAACAGGCCTGCCCATTTGGCGAGAACTCCATAAGAAGAACTTTCTTGATGAAATGCCAACTTTTGCCACTGCGGCGAGTATGGCGCTAATACCTGAACGAATCTTGAATTATGATTGGTAACAGATTTCCCGCCAAAAATGAACAAACAAAGCAACCAAAGATGGCGTATCTAAATAAAGATAGAGAAATATAGCTATGTCGTTTTATATTCCGGTAACTAGCGCCAATGCGGCCAAAGTTCGCATTTCTCTCGGGAAAATGAATGAAGACAAATGGGCAGGCCTGTTATAAGCGAAGCGCTAAAAAATCTAGCAGGCCTTGATTTAATATCTCAGGAATCTAGTAACTTTATGTATATTTCATTGGTAATGCAATTAAATCATCACGTGACTATCACAAAGGTATTCAATGACTTATTGTTCCAGTATTGATCATTTTCAAATTTTGCGCCATTATAGATAACCCTTACGTTTTTTTCCAAATAAATTCTATATTTACAATTAGTGACCGAATGGAGTATACAATAATGAATGATCTAGTAATCAGTGCTAAATTGGAAAATGATAAAAAGCGGGAAATTTAAATAAACAATAAAAAAACGTTATATTACACAAGAAATTTCAATAGAACATAATAAAAATCAACAAAACTAAATAGATTATTAAAAATAAGCAAGAAATGTGCAAAAACATCGATTTTGAGGTTATCTTTTTGGTCTGTAAACAAATGAGTATCGTTTAGTTCACTAGTGTTACCAATGTAAGAATATGAATTTCACCGTATATTTTTATATAAAAGTTACTAAACCTTGGAATTATAAGGTTGGCAACGAATTCAAAACTTTATACTATATGACTGGATTTACTATAGTATATTGATAATTTTATAAATAAAATCACAACAAGCGGTACAGTTAAAATCGAAACTCTATTATTGGTGGTGGTGTGAATTTAGAAGAGTGGCGAAAATTAAAAAAGATCAAAATGGATCTTTATAATGAATTCTTATCAACTTTTCAACGTTTAGAAGCAGCACGAGAACGCCAACAACGAGTTGGCGATATCAAATATCGCCAACTTCAAGAGCAATTGAACACTTATAAAAGAAATATTGAAGTCGAATTACCGCAATTGTTCAACAACTCTGTTTATCATGTGAGCGTACTGAGTAACCTGCGACAATTATATTTGAACTATGTCCAATGGAATGAAAAATGTGATGATAGGAATCTTAGTAGGGTGCATGTGGAACAGGAAATTCGTTGGATAATTCTACAAATCCAAGCTCTATTGAAGGCAATACCGAAAGATCTAGAAGCTTCTGGGAAAACAACAAATTTCAAACAAAAGTATCAGGTTCGATTCAATAAAGTAGTCGGTAATAATTGTAATTTCGGTGAAATTCTCGTCGCCTTGAACGATCTGATTGATTTTACTAGTAAAGTCCTTGAAGTCAATCAAGGTGATAAAGCATTATCAATTGATGTTACTGCTGATAATGCTGGACCTTCAACATCATCGTAATTATTATTGTTTTGTGTAACTGTTGTAATAAAATCGAATTTTGCCCTAAAATTTAATTATTTTAATTCGCCATTAAACTAATGGAAAAGTAGCGTTGCCATGTTTGAGAAAAATCCGTAAATTGAGAATTTTTAATGTATTTTCTTCTGCTAAATACAGGATAGCAGTCCGTGGAAAATGGAAAGTTTGACTAGCGATTTCTCGTTCATTTGTCAATGAAAATTCATGTTTTTGAGCTTATTTGAAAAGAAATTTCAAGCTGTATAAGCGGAATTTTATAATTTTGAAAAATATTGTAGAAATTTTGAGTAATAGATGAAAATCTAGACGTATGTGTTTTCTTAAATTCTCCCCCATGACTCGGTTTATATCAATTTATTTGCAATGAAAATGGGGTTTAGTCGATCGCAAATTGAAAGAGCTTTTTAAATATCTAAGAAACTTTCTGATTGGTCCGTTAGTTTTCCGGAAAATAGGGAAAACCAGAAAATGTTTTATCTAGGATGTTTTCGAGCACAATTTTAAAGATGGAATTGTACACAAAATATTTTCTGAAAACTGAAATTTTCAGAAATTTGATTTTTCATGAATATCAGCACCTGCACGTATGTGTGAATTTCCAGAAAATATGATGTGTGAAATTCTAGTGTTAAAATAGTGCTCACAAACGTCCTTGTAAGTTTTCCAGTTTTCCCGATTTTTCGGAAAATTAACGGACCTATCGGAAAATTTCTTAGAAATTTGGAAAGCGGTTTGAATCCACCATAGAGGGCAGTTTGCATCATTCGAAAATTAGTATTGTTAGCTAAGTTATTGGGAAAATATAAAAAAAACACGGGAAAAAGATGCTTTGAGATTTTCCTACATAATTTAGAACTTTCTCGAAATTTTCTAAAACAGATACGACCATTTTACTCTAGAAGAAATGCCCTTTTCAACGAGATATCACGCGTTGGTCTAGATATCCAACTAATGGAGAAATCGTCAACTAAATATCCATTTTTTTACCGATTTCTACCCCTAATTATTTTACTTCGAAATTGGCCATGTTATTCTTATGTAGTGTCGTAACTTTGTTCGGCTTCTTATAAATATCAAATATATGAAACAGTCTACGACTTTATGCAGCAAATTTGTGAGCAACTGCGAGGTAAACCACTGTGATACATTCTACCATGTGTTTCGCGGCATTCCTTCTCACAGTAACCCATAACTTTGTGAGCGTAGGTCGACTTCTTGATTCAACTCTATAATCTGCATTACCGACAAGTTGTTAAAATAAGAGGTTGTCGGTAATGCAGATTAAGCTGAAACAAGAAGCTGACCTACGTTCACAAAGTCATAGTTTATTACAGGGAGGAATATCGTGAAGCACCCTATACATAGAAACTTCTAATTGTTGGAAATTTCTGAAATTTTTTGTACGGCTGTTTATCCACCTGAATTAGTTCGACAAATAGGGTTGAGCAACCTACTTTCTTATTTTAAACGGAATAATATATTTTTTATTGCATATTACTATTCTTTGATGAAATTTAAGTGTACTTTGCAAACATTTAGGATCTAACGGTAATAGTTTTTTCAGGAATTTTGATTTTTCATGAAATTTTTATGTTTATAGTATTTGATTGAAAAATTCATATCTTTGGAACTGTTGTTATCAGGTGACTAAAATTTAGAATTCAAGTAGCTAAAGGTACGTATTTTAAGCAAAATTTTATAGAATTGAATTGTCTTTCACTGTTCACTTGTAATTAATTATGAAATTCAGGCAATTTCCAAACTGAAATATTTTGCTCAATTTCAGTGAAACACGATATTTTTTGATTTGGGTGGGTAGATAAGGAAATTCTGTATCGAACTAAACTATCCCTATCCGTATCGCTAACAATTTTCCAGTTGTTTGAATTTTCCAATTTCAATTAATTTTCAACTCCTGAAAGAAAGTGTTAAAGCATAGAAGGCTTAGCCGCTTAACAAAACAACTGTCAATTCAATTGTCACAATTAGAATCAAAATAATTAATTATTTGTAGATTTTTTTTACAAAATAAAACTAAAGAAGAAATTGATAATTAAATTTAAATTAATTAGATTCTTTTTTTAATAAAAAAATTACTGAAACTGCTGAAAAAAACTTGTAAAATATTGAATTCTAACCTCAATCATGACAATTAGTGTCATTTTGCTAGGCCTTCTATGCGTTTATTTCTAATTATAAATGCATAGGCGATAAGATCTAAATACTTTCAGTCAGGAGAGACTGAAATTTTCAAATAACTGAAAAATTATCAAAGATAAGTACAGATATAGTTCGGTATAAAAAGTTTTCTCTATCCAAATGTGTAAAGAAAAATAGGGTATTTAATCGAAAATATATAATTTGAGTTCCAAATTTTGATCATCTAGCAGAAATAATTCCAGAGATAATGAAACACTAAAAATTTCAGAGAAAGTCAAAATCTCTGAAAAACTATAAATACTGGATCGTAAGCAATATCGCCAAAGTCCCTTTAAATTTCAGCACAGAATCTAAATATTCAATAAAAAAAGTTAAAAAATATAGCACTCTATTTAAAATAAGAAAGTAGGTTGCTCAACTCTTTATACCGGTGATTGGTAGAATAACAAAAGGTAGTTTATGTAAAAAAACATCAAATAAACCAAAATTTATTAAATTCCAATAATTAGAATATTTTCTTGAAAAAATCTTATTCTCTTGACTTACCCTGTATTTATGTAATGCTAAAAATCAACCCCCGATTGTTACTTTTTTGTAATTTTTATATAATTGTTTAATTGCGTTATAATTTAAAAATTTTAAATATTTAGAAACGATTTTCAAGAACTTTCCCAATTCAAATTTACCGCTTTTTTCTGTTTATTGTCGTCCAGTTTAACCAACATCACCTAATAAAAACCACCAAATTTATGTGTTTTGTAGAAAAATGGCTGCTCCTTCCGACTATTTCACTTTAGGCAGTACAGTATGGTGTAGGACTTGTTATAATCGTGAAATTGAAGGCGAAGTTATGGCCTTCGATCCACAAGTGAAAATCCTCATATTAAGTATCCTTTAATTTAATCATTAACAACAATTACCGAACCAATCAGATAAACAATTGAACAATTGAGGTTATGTCAATTGTCACAAACATACTAGATTTGTAGATTTTTTTTTCAGGTATTTTATATCGACGAATTTTCCTTAATTTTCTATTTAGAATCACCATCGTCTAGCGGTGATCCGAAATTGAATGATGTACAATTCGTTAATTTGTCGTTAGTTAGCGAATTGCAAGTGAAAAAAGAAGTTCCTGCCGTTACTGATATACCACAATCTGTGAACTTACAAAGGGTAAAAATCACGATTTCTAATATTCGCCTAATTAATTAATTAATTGAACCGAATTTCAGTTGAATACACGTGTAAGGAATCAAGTGGATAAGAAACGGCGCATCTTGCAGGCAATCGGTGCGAATGTATCGAGTGAAGGACAGAGTTTATTCATACAAATCGCTAAAACAATAAAAGAAGTACGATGGTGTAATTCGGACATTGTTATATTCAATCAGGAGGTTATAATAAGTCCACCGTATCAATTGGAGAATATTAAAGGCGATACCAAAAGTAAAGAATACAATTACATTAAGAAAGTTGTGGAGAAACACATGAAGAGTATTGCTATGAATCAAACAACTCAACAACAACAACAACAACAAGTGCAGAATTCTACAACTTCACAATAATCTACATAAAGAAAACGACTATTTATTTTACACAAAAAATCACGTTTAACTCGATTTGTTGGATCGTTTAATTTCTCTAATTGTGTTTCTTTTGTAATTCTCAATATGGCCCAATTGATTTTGGTACATCTATCTGTATTGTTATAAATATTTTTCGTAAGGAAATCAACAAAAAAATAAATAAAATCCAGAATACAAACGACTTGTAAATTTAGGGGAATTTATCGATTGAGGTTAGAATCTAGTGCAATTTCTCCAAATCGTGTTGGTACCATTGGTTTTTTTCAACTAAATGCGTTTGTTTTAGTGGCAATTTTTTTTCAATATTTACACAAACCGAACAATAATAAACAAAAGAAATCGTGCCTGTTATTATAATTAATTCGATTCAATTAACGTTTGAATTAGAAAATTCGAAATTGGATTGATTTTTTTGTATTTTTAATAGTGCGAAATTTGTATAAAATTAGAATCTAGTGGTTTATGGTTGGTCGCCATTTTGGTTTTCTGTCAAAATCCACCTGAAAGTCTGTCAAATTTTGTGGAGAGCTATCAGTGATAATTTTCAATTAATCCTGAAGTAAACAAATCGTTATTTTTATAAATTTCGACAAGATTATGAAATTATTTGAATTCTTGTATTAATTTCTAATGTGGTAATTGATTTTTGATTAATTCCATTTGAGTTTAAATTGTAAATTTGGTGGTTATAATTTGTTGTATTTTGTAGGTCAACAATTCATCAATATGTGTAATTGTTGGTATTGTTGATTTATCGTTTGTGATTCTTTATAAATGGATCGAATTGTTGAAAATCGGTTAGAAATCTGTCGATTGGTTTAGCATAATGTGAGATTGTCTTTGGACGTTATTTCCGTCGTCTCTTTGCCGTTTTGTGGAGTTTGGGGATGATGCACCGAGCCAAAAAACTGAAAGTTATCGAATTAAATGAGCACATAATTTGTAAATTATGTAAAGGCTACTTTATTGATGCAACTACGATCATTGAATGTCTACATTCATGTACGTTCATGCCAATTGAAAGAATGCTACTCTGTAGCGATTATTTTGTTGAATTTGTGATTTTCTAATTGTGTTTATTTTGTAGTTTGTCGAAGTTGTATTGTTAAATATTTGGAAACAAACAAATATTGTCCAGTTTGTGATGTACAAGTACATAAAACGAAACCATTACTCAATATACGACCGGATAAAATTCTACAAGATATCGTCTACAAATTGGTACCGAAATTATATCAAAGTAAGGATTTATTACACGTAAAATTACTAGCAAATTAACAATATTATTTGAAATTGTGATTATTTAAAAATGTGCAATCTTTGATTGAAGATTTCTCCTTTATTATCAATATTGGAAAGAATATCTCAAGCTGTATAATTGGAGTTTTTCTGTTTTGAAAAGAATTGTAGAAAATTTTATAATTCAGCCTAAATTAATTCATTTTCATTGAATATGGAGATTCCTCCTCTATTTTGCAGTCTCGAATCAACTGCTATGGCTTGTTGGAAAGAGCTTTTCAAGCTAAAGCATATAATGTTCTCCTTTTGGAAAATTTTGTGGAAATTGTGTTTTTTATATTTTCCTATAACTCAGCTTATATTGATTTGTTTTTAGAGATTATGGGTTTTATTCGATAGTAAATCGAAGGAATTTTCCAATTTGCTTAGGAGTTTTCAAGAAAATTAAGAAAAAAGATTCAAATTTTTCAAGTTTTCATTTAGATAAACAATTAAATTATCAGGACGTTGTTGTTAAAAGATCCAAGATTCGGGAAAATTATAAGAAATTCATTTGCCATTTTCATCGGTTAATAATAATTGTTTTGTACCAAATTTTCTTCAGTTTGTTGAGGAATTTAGGAACTTTCTGATTGTGCTATTATTATGTGAAAAATTGGCTTATTTCCCTGTGAAAATTCTGTGGAAAACAAGCTAACGGTAGTTTTACATTCAATTTCGGAGGATATTCGTCCACACAAATATTTGTAAATGTACTTTTAAGTCAATTTATAGCAAAAGCGGTTAAATATGGGAAGGAAAATTGAGCTTCATTTATTAAAATAATGAGATTTAGGTGCTTCTAGGCAACTTCCAGGTTTTTAAGTATGTTTACTTGTGAAATTGTGTTGGGACACAATTTTAACACTTTTTGAGAACTTTTGAGGAACTTTTTTTGAAAATTCCCTCAAAGTTTGGTGAAAATTTCATTTACAACTATCTGTTTTCGGCAAGTCTTCCTTGTTAAAATTTAGTCTTCTTAAATCATTATATTATACCGAATTTCGCCACTTTAATCAACCTTTTGAGATTTATTTTTTCTAAATTGTTAATATTTAGGCAATTTAATTCTTGTAATTGACTTGTTATCAAGTGGCTAATGATTTTCCCCATAAATTTCCTCGAATTTTAAAAATTTAGATCTTTCAATAACTTCCAGGAAATTCGATATTTACTTCTCTATGTTTGAGATTATGCAGGAAAACTTCAAAAATAATTACGAATTTTTTTGTATATTTGGAAAGATTTTCCGATTTTCTATCGTTTAAATTCTATATTCGCTTGAAACGGTTAAAAAACAAACTTTTCTAAAACGGAAATCGCCATGCCCTTTAGCTTAAAATATTCTTTCTAACGAGCCACAGTACTTGATTTTCGTATAAAAAATGAAGGAAAAATCGTTAATTAAAGTTTCTCGATTATTTTAAAGTGCGGGTATTCACCTGTTTTTCCACCCGTCCTGTATATGCGATACTACACCCTACTTTCTTGTTTTAAATAGAGTGGTATACTTTTTATTGAATTTTTAGATTCTATAGTAAATTTAAAGGGGGCTTTGATAGCATGACCTATGGTCTGCACTTAATAGTTTTTGAGGAATTTTGACTTGTTCTAAAAATTTAAGTATTGGAATGTTTTATTAAAAAATTCATATCTTTGAAAATATTGTTAAACAATCCAAACTGGAAACTCAAATAGTTCAAACTATGTACTTTATCCTAAATTTTATAGAATTGAATTATCTTTCAGGTTTTAGCTGAAATGAATTTTTCTTTCAGCCAATTTTCAAAGCGCAAAATCTTTCTTATTTTAAATGGCACGATATGTTTTTCTTTACACCGTTGGATATAAAAAAAAATTCTACATCGACCTATATTAGCATTTTCTATACCTATTTATGATAATTTTTCAGTTATTTGAGATTTTCGATTTCAACATATTCTCCTCCTGAAAGAAAATACTAAAACGTAGTAGGCTTAGCGAAACAACTTTCTGTTACAGTTAATATTTAAACAGTTAATTATTTTTAGAGCTTTTAAATGAAAAATTATCAAAGAAATTGACAATTAAATCAAAATTAATTGGATCATTTTTTGACAGGTAAAATTGGCTGAGATTGCTGAAAAAAACATAAAATAGTCATTATTAACCTTAAATGTGACGGTTAATGTTATTTTGCCAAGCCTTCTATATGCTTCTTTATAGGTGAATTATCATAGGCAACTAGACACTAGATATTTTCAAATAAAAGGGAAAACTAACGGAAACTGAAAATTCTAAATACTTGAGAAACTATTAGAGATAGGTATATGGAATGCTAATACACTTCGATACAGATTTTTTTTTCTATCCAAATGTGTGAAGAAAAATATACCGTTCCATTTAAAATAAGAAAGATATTGCGCTTTGGAAATTAGATGAAAGAAAGATTTATTTCAGCTAAAAGATGATTTAATTCTGTAAAATTTGATAGAAAATAGAACATTTATACTATTAGGATTCTAAATTTCAATTATTCAAAGGTAATAGTTTTTGAAATATGAATTTTTCAAACAAACAATAAAAAATCAAAATTTTCAGAAAAAGTCAAAATTCTTGAAAAACTATTACCGCTACCAAAGTTTCCTACATTTTCACCATAGGATCTAAATATACAATAAAAAATGTACCATTCCATTTCAAAATAAGAAAGTTGAGTGCATTACTCCATATATCCGAGATTGGTCGAACAACGAAAATATTTTGAATTTAAGTAACCAGTACATACCAAATTTCAGAAACTTTCATCAATTAGAACTTTTTAATATGCCAACCTATTGACTCACCCTGTATATTTACCATTAAAGAACCAGGCTATAACTCCTTAAAAAAGAAACTCATTTGTTTAACGATTTCTTCTGTATTTTGCACTTTTGGAAACGAGTATTGTGTCGGAATCGAAGTTGCAGTTCAAAAACGATAGAAAAATTCTCAAAAATTTGGGAAGCTCTATCAAATTCGTATCATTTAAACCTCATATTTGCTACAAACAAATGAATATAAGTCGAGTTATGAGGAAAAATACAAAAAACATGTGCTACTAGATTTTCACCAATAACTCGAAATTTCCACAAAATTTTCCTAAAACGCAACCTATCATGGCTTGTAGTTTAATATGCTTATTTCCAACGAGTCCCAGTATTTGATTTTAAGTTTTAAAAACTATTGAATTGTTAAAAAAAAACAACAAAATTAATTAAAATTTATTTGATTTATTGTTAATTTGAATTTTTTGTTTTGTTTAGATGAAGTACAAAGACGTCGTGAATTTACAACATTACATCCGGAAACAAGAGAGAATTTCCAACAATTCCTTGATAAAAATCAATCAATTTTAACAATAGATGAATCAATATCAATAACATTATATTATTATGGTTGTAAAGAACGTACACAACGTTATTTACGTTGTCCAGCTGCTGTAACAATTGGACATTTACAAAAATTAATACGTGCAAAATATAATTTAAACGATGATAATCATTATGTTGATATTTTATATGATAATAATAACAACATTGAACAACAACAACAACAACAAAAAGATAATAATTGCCTTAATTCAACATTAACATTATTAGATATTGCATATATTTATAAATGGAATAGAAAAACACCAATGGAATTATGTTATCGTATTTATCAATATTCAATTGATTGTAAAAAACAAAAATTGAATAACGATCAACAACAACAACAACAACAAATCATATCAAATTGTAATAAGAAAATTAGTGATAATAGTGATTGTGGTAATAATAACAATAATAATAATAATGGTAATAATAATAATAATATAAATAGTAATAATTGGAAAGAGGTACAATTGAGAATTAGTGAAAATGGTGAAATGTCAATTACTGGAATACAAGATGAGAATCTTGAATTATTAAATAATAATAACAATAATAATAAGAATAGTATTAATAATAATAATAATAATAATAATAATAATAATAATAATAATAATAATAATAACAAAAAAATTGTTACATTTGTTGAAACGAAAACTAGTAATAGTAACAATAATAACAATAATAATAGGAAAGAATTACCTGAATTAAGAAGTATAACAAAGAATGATGTAAGCAATAGTCCATTATCTACAACAACAGCAACAACAACAACAGTTTATAGTACAATCAATTCAACAAAATGTAGTATATCTGAAGATAATAATAGTAATCAACCACAAATATTAAAACAACAACAGAGAAATGTAAAAAAATCAACAATTCCAACAACAACAACAACAAGTGTAAATGAAACGAAAAGTTGTAAACGTAAATTAGATGCAATAACAAATGAATTACCAACAAAACAACCAAAACAAACAATATTAAATCATCAAATTGGTGTCTATAATTTATCGAATAATCACCCATTAAAGCGCCACTCATTAGTTGTTGGTGGTAATAATAATAATGGTAATAATAATAAAACTAGTGATTGTGAAAATTTAACAACTGGAATAACAACAACAACAACAACAACAACGCCAACGAAAATTCAATCAAAACCTTGTTATATGCCTAAAACAACAACAGTAAATACACCGAAAACAAGCTCAATTAATAACAATAATAATGGTCGAATTGATACAAAAATAACAATTAATAATAGTTGTACTAGTAGTTTAACAACAACAACCACAACAACAACGGCTATAACAACAAATCATAATAATAATAATAATAATCATCATCATCATCATAATAATATAATAGGGACCAATAATAATAATAAATTGAATATAAAAAGTAAAGCAAGTACACCGATTGGCTATAAAACATTACGTGATCCACCGAAAAGTTGGAATTCGCAAATATCGAAAGCGAATCTTTTAAATAAACCGATTTTAGATAATACGAAATATAATAATAATAATAACAATAATAATACAACTAATAATAATAATAATAATAATAATAACAATAATAATAATAATAATGGGAATGATTTGAAAAATTTACGTCCAGCGAAATTCTTTAAAATGCGCAATAATCTACCAAGATATTTAGGTAATCCAGCTAGTGGTGTTAAACCAATGTATCAATTACATAATACGAGTCCGGAGAAAGAGAAAACAACATTGAATAATAATATAAGTGGAACAATGACGACAACAACAACAAATACGTTGAGCTGTAGTGGTAGTGGTGGTGAGATAAAGAAACATTCAATTGTTAAAATTGATCCGAAGACATTACGGCCGATAACAGAGAAAGCGTCAGAAACAACTAGTTTGGTTTTAACAACAACAACAACAACAACTACAGCAAGTACAACAACAACGATAATGAGTGATTTAAAAATTAATACGAGTTCTGTATCGATATTTAATCCATTAAAATTACAAAATTCACCGAAAAGTAATAATAATAGTAATAATGATAGGAAATCACCAAAAAGTCCACATTCACCGAAATTAACAACATTAACAACTGGTACAACTACTGCTACTACTACTACTACAACTATAACAGGAACAACAACAACTACAACAACAAATAAACGCGATAATAAATTAAATTTAAATTTCACACCATCAAATCCATTTATACCAAATTTAACATCACCAACAATAAATCCGAATCAATTTTTATATCCAACAACGGGACCACCACATGGTTTTCCGCCATATGATCCACGTTTTATGGCAGCTTATCATAGTTTGTTGTATAGACAAAGGATGGCTTTTCCAACCGGTTTAAGTTTAGATATTGGTAATAGTAATAATGGTGGTAATGGTGGTGGTGGTGGTAATAACGAACAACAACAGCAGCAGAAGAAAAAGAATTTTGATAGTAGTGCTCCGTCTAGTCCGAAATTAACGTTGAATTTAAATCAACAACAACCACAACAACAAGACAATCAGGTAAGACTAATATACACTGTGACCGAAAAGTTCCGCATAATGCAAATAACTATTTTATCTATCAAAATTTTGTAAAACACCGAGACAGGTAACTTTTTATTTTTTAATAGTTTTTTTGTGGCTGACAAGTAAACCTTACGAAGTCGAAACTCCCGATTTTGATAATTTTTGGTATATAAGTACGTCATTATATTCTAAGTGATGCGTGTTTTGTCATTTGTGCCCATATGCAAGTTTAAAGGAGAAAATGGGGGTTGAAGTTACCCCTGCAAAATCAGTTTTTTGGCAATATCTCTAGAACGGTTCAATATTTTTTAATGATTCAAAAACTGAAAGATAGACCTTTGTGGGGGCTACAACGTGGTAGAAACCAATTGTCAATATCTTGTTGGGGGTGGAAATGACAGGCACTTATGTGCCGTTTTTTTACGGTTTTTTGCAATTTTACACCCCATGGTAAAACATACCAATACGAAATTTTTTATAATAATAGAAAATTACAAAATAAAAGTTACCTGTTTGAGAGTTTTTCATTATTTTTAATTGTTACCCCATAAATAATTCTTAAGTGTTGTAACTTTAGGGATGAATTTTGGCTATGTATATTATTTTTTGAAATCAAATCTATGTGGGTTTTGAAGGCATTTGAACAACCTTTCAAATGATATATGAAAGACTACCCCAAACTACCCCTTTAATGAATTATGCTAATATAAATTTATAAAAAAATATCTTATTACTTATTACTATTAGTGATTCTACTCATAGTAATTATTTTATTTACCTTATCTAGTATATAATTATCCAATTTTTTATTTCAATTACTATTTCTACCAATTACAACCCCTTCTGAATTATGATAATATAAATTTATAGAAAAATATTCTATTATTCTATTTACAATTATTCTAGAAATTCCCTACATTTTATATATTTCCATATACAAAACAACTTGCTTATAGTCAGCAGTTGTTATAGTAATGATAGACTTGGAAGAAATGTTCAAAGCAAAGATTTTGCTTACACCATCTGCAGGTTACATTCACAAACGTCACATGTACGGCTTGTATGATTGGCTTTGAATGAAATATCTGTAGAAAAACCTGGTCTTTCATTCGGAAATCCACTCCGGTACCACTCATATTTGAATAATTCTGTATATCTTGGGGAAGAAAACTGATTATGGACCAATAATTGTAGTTTAATTATGTTATCCCTTAAGTGAAGATTGCAATCATATCGTGACAACAACACAATGCCCGAGAACTGTCTATCGAATCTCTTCCACTGGCAAAAGCCCTAAGCGTCTAGAAGATTGAATAAGTCCAGTAGACCCCTTTGGTAAATTCATAATTTGGCCAGTTCTGGATAGTGGGACTATTTCATACAAGTCTTCTGCTTTCTGCCCAACCCCATGCATTTCGTGTTTGGGATGAGCACATTGGTAAAGCGCTCTTCAAATAGTTTTTTCGTCAATTTACCAGATGTGGTTGCCATGATTTATCATAATTTAGAAAGGGTTGTAATTGGTAAAAATAGTAATTAAAATAAAAAATTCGATCATTATATAGATAAGATAAATAAAATAAAATAATTACTATTAGTAGAATCACTAATAGTAATAAAAATTTTTTCAAAAATTTATATCAGCATAATTTATTAAAGGGTACTTTGGGGTAGTCATTCATACATCATTTGAAAGGTCCTCCAAATGCGTTCAAAACTCACATAGATTTGATTTCAAAAAATAATATACATAGCCAAATTTCATCCCTAAAGTTACAACACTTAAGAATTATTTATGGGGTAACAATTAAAAATAATGAAAAACCCTCGAATAGGTAACTTTTATTTTGTAATTTTCTACTATTATAAAAAATTTCGTATTGGTATGTTTTACCATGGGGTGTAAAATTGTAAAAAACCGTAAAAAACGGCACATAAGTGCCTGTCATTTCCACCCCCAACAAGATATTGACAATTGATTTCTACCACGTTGTAGCCCCCACAAAGGTCTATCTTTCAGTTTTCGAATCATTAAAAAATATTGAACCGTTCTAGAGATATTGCCAAAAAACTGATTTTGCAGGGGTAACTTCAACCCCCATTTTGTCCCTTAAACTTGCATATGGGCACGAATGAAAAAACACGCATCGCTTAGAATATAATTAAGTACTTATATACCAAAAATTATCAAAATCGGGAGTTTCGACTTCGTAAGGTTTACTTGTGAGTCAGTTACCATCGTGAAGAAATGGCGCCATCATTAATTTTTTTAAATTGGAACTCCCATTTATGAATTTTTTTTGGAAGAGCATATTTTTCTGCGTTCAGACATTTAAAAATTGCAGGAGGATATATAAGAAAATTTTCGAGAAAAAAATTGTTAAAGTTTCTAACAAGGAAACATTCCCAGGTGCCCCCCTCCGATTTTATGGAAATTTGGATTTGTTATTCTCCATCGAATTCTAAGAGATGCATGTTTTTTTTATCGGCGGAAATACATATCTAGGGGGTGAAATCGTCACTCAAAGTTTAGGCTCAAACGGGGTACTTTTAAAGCTTCGCATACTTCCGGTTCTAATATTCAAACGGGACAAACGGCATTATTCTCAGGGTGAAAAATAATGTAGAAGTCTATTGTTTGCAAATAGAAATGTTAATTACTAAATCATCACGTGTCATAGCTCGCTGTACGCTGTATCACCATAAAACGTACCAAAATTGGCTAAATCGTCTCCGTTTGGAGAAAAAAGCAATTTTTGCTCATAAAATTTCAAAAAAGTCCTCTTTTGAGCTACTTTTTGCACTGGATCAAACAAACAGCATCTCTTTCCATAGAAAATTATCAAAGTTGCCAATTTCATTTACTAGAAATAGAAATTTTCATGAAAAACATGCCTGTTTGACCATCAAATTGACTATTTTTACATGAAATTTCAAAATTTAGGTGTGAAATAGGCGTTGCACCTACTTGCTAACGTTGTAAACACTAATTTCACGTCCTAAAATTACTAAATCATCACGTGTCATAGTTATAAGGGTTGAAAATAAAATTGCTCCAAGTCAAAAACTATTCATCGGATTTTGACGAAACTAATATCATTCGAAAGAAGACGAAAAAGTAGAAGAAACCTGTTTTTGGATTTTTTCGAAATATTACGTTTAGTGGGTAACCACCCGTCAAGCATATCTATACGTATCGGAAAAAATTCACTATTCTTATTATTTTTATGTTTTAATTCATAAATAGTGCTTTTTATCAATTTTCAGTAGTTGGGGCACAAAATAATATTATTTTCTTCTTTATTGCCTACGCTTTTAATTTTCATGCTGAACGTTATTTTTTATACGAGTATAGATAGTACAAAAATTATTATGGTATTATAAGTTTCGAATATATTTTTTCTTGAATTATTCTAAAACTTATTTGTTATCACTATCAAAGTTCAATTAATTATATTTTTAATGTCAATTCACCCCCTACAGAGTTTTTCCATAAAAGTCGTGAAAGTTATATTTTTCAACAATAATTGATTTTGTGAAAGTACAATGGCTAGTATTTGTTTTATAAAAATTTAGCAAATTTCAACCCTTATGTCTGTTGTACTATTTATTTATTTATTTAGATTTTCTGTCATCGTAATATCCATGTATCAGCATGGCATACACAAAACACAGTACCTGTGAATAAGCATTGCAAGCATTGATTTATTTAAGGATCAAGTAGGCATCGGTTGAAAATTTGACATAATTATAGACAAACATGGCGGATTAAATTGTCAAAAATAAAATGAGAAATGTGGATGATTTCTAGTAATGGAGATGAAGAGCGGAATAAAATTGAAGTGAATTTGATCTCTTTAATGGCTTATATCATCTCCATTGCTAATAATCGTCCAAATTTCTCATTTTATTTTTGACAATTTAATCCGCCATGTCTGTCAACAATTATGTCAAATTTTCAACCTATGTCTACTTGATCCTTTAGTAAATCAATGCTTGTAATGCTTATTCAGAGATATTGCGTTTTTCGTATACTATGCTGATGCATGGCAATTGTGATGACAGAAAATCTTACAATTAGAAACTAACATTTTTTTTTTTTTTAATTTTCTTATGTAATCCCCCACAATTTTTACATGTCTAAATGCAGAAAAATATGCTTTTCCAGAAAAAAAATTCAAAAATAGGGGTTCTAATTAAAAAAAAAAAATTGATGATGACGCCATTTCTTCACGATGGTAACTGGTAGTGTTATTTTGACCTCATCACAAATAGGCGAGTAAAAAATAAAGTTACCTGTCTCGGCGTTTTTCAAAATTTTGATAAATAAAAAAGTTATTTGCATTATGCGGAACTTTTCGGTCACAATGTACAGGATGAGACAACAGAATAGCCTATTAATGGGATAAGAATTTATTATGGTTGAAAATTACTGAAATTTGGTTTATTTTCTGTTTTATAACCAGAAGATGTTTTCGTTATTCTATCAATCTCCACTATACAGGGTGAGCCAAGAGGTTGACCTATTAAAAATAAAAAAATTCTAATTGTTTTTTCATTAGAACTATCTGAAGAAAATATTTTCGTTTTATCAACCCTCGGTGGAGTAGTGCACCCTCTTTCTTATTTTAAATGGAACGGTATATTCTTTATTGCACATTTATGCAATATTTATGCTATGGTGAAATTGAAGGCTACTTTGATAGCATGACCTATGGTCTTCTAACGTTAATAGTTTTGTCAGGAATTTTGACTTTTTCTGGAAATTTTGATTTTCTAGTGTTCTATTGAAAAATCATGTGTGGGAAAATATTGTTGCTAAACAATCCAAATTTGGAGCTCAAACAATTCAAACTGTATGCTAAATTTTATAGAATTGAATTATTTTTCAGCGTTTAAAGTCGAAATGAATTTTCAAAGCGCATAATCTTTCTTATTTTAAATGGTACGATATATTTTTCTTTACCCAGTTGGATAGAGAAAGAAATTGTGCATCGAACCATATTAGTATTTTCTGTAGCTACCTATTCCTAATAATTTTTCAGTTATTCAAGATTTCCGATCCTTACTAATTTTCCCTCTGGAATAAAATATTGAAATTATACAGCAGGCTTTGCGAAACAACACAACACAATTAATATCTAAACAGTTAATTATTTTTAATTTTTTTTAATAATAGAAGGAATTAATAATTAATTACAATACAATTATTTGGATTTTTCTTTTTATGTAAAATTTCCTGAAAAAAACATGTAAAATTGTTAATATCAAATGTGACAGTTAATGTCATTTTGCCAAGCCTTCTATGTATTTCTTTATAGGTGAATTATCTTAGGCAACTACACACTACATATTTTCAAATAAAGGGGAAAACTAACAGAAACTGAAAATTCTGAATACCCGAAAAACTGTTAGAGATAGGTATAGGGAATGCTAATATATTTGAATGCAGAATTTTTATCTCTATCCAAATGTGTACAGAAAAATGTATCGTTTCATTTAAAATAAGAAATTACCTGAAAGAAAAATTTATTTCAGCTGAACGTTAAAATATTATTTAATTCTGTAAAATTTGGTGAAAAGTACAGTATTTAGACTACCAAATTTCCAAATTTCAGTTACTCAAATGTAAGTAATATGTTTTGAAATACGCATTTTTCAAATAAACAGTAAAAAATTATTTTTTTTAGAAAAAGTCAAGATTCCTGAAAAACTGTTAACGTCAGACTATAGATTATGTTATCTATTATTATTATTATTGTTTTGTGTGAGGTCTTTTCGTTCCCTGACACGCGAGTTGTGGTGCATTCCCCACCGTACCTCGGCCTCAAAGACCTTTTGTACACTCGCCAGCTCACCTAATTCTCTTCCCTCAGCAGCCCTGTATTTTTAAAGAAATCCAGGATGTTATTTAAGGGAGTATTCCTAATTTCTTCGGGAGTGATATATTCCCCTCCTAGATACCATTCTCTGAGATTCTTTAGGGCCTCACAGTGGCATAAAATGTGAAGGGAAGTTTCATCTTCCTCTTCACATGCCCTACATGTCGAGTCCTTTACAACCCCAATATTATTGAGGTGCTTCCTCAGAGCACAGGGCCCAGTAAACAGTCCCGTGATCTGCCTTAATGGTCTCCTGTTTAATTCCAGGAGCTCCTTAGTTCTTCTTCGATTTGGAGGTCCCAGAAATGTCTTTGAAATCATCATCCCTGGTAGTTCTTCCCAATAGAGTTCTTTCTAATTCGTCCCTTATGGCCCCCCTAGCGTCTGCATACGCAATTTATGTTACCAAAGTCCGCTTCATTTTCACCATAGAATCTCGATATACAATAAAAAATATACCATTCTTTTTAAAATAAGACTACCCCTAGTATATAGAGGGTTGATAAAATAACGAAAATATTTTCTAGAGTTAGTTCAAGTAGAAAAACAAATTTCAGAAACTTCCATCAATTAGGACTTCTTGTACTTTTTACAGGCCACCAACCTCTTGCTCACCTTGTATAGGGTTGAGCAACTCACTTTCCTATTTTGAATTTAAATCTTATAATTTTTATTGCTTGTGTAAATTCTGTGATGAAATTTGAGGCGACTTTGATAACATGACCTTATGTCTAACGTTAATAGTTTTTCTGGAATTTTGCACTTTATTTTGAAAATTTTAATTTTGCAGCATTTGATTAAAAAATTCAAAGCTCTGAAAATATTGATACTAGATGATCTTAATTTGGAACTTAAACAGTCCAGACTACGTATTTTACGTTAAATTTTATTGAATTTAATTATCTTCCACTGTTTAGCTAAAATCAATGTTTTTTTCAACCCTTTTTCACTGAAAGTGTATAATATCTAGTGACATATACCTAAATAATTCACCTATAAAAGACTTAGCAAAATGAGATAACTATCACAATTAAGGTTAGAACTGAATATTTTACACGTTTTTTTCAGCCATTTCAGGAAATTTTACTTGGAGAAAATCCAACTAATTTTCATTTAATTAATTGTCAATTTGTTCAGTTGTTTTTCATTAAAAAAATCTATATTTTGTTTGATTGTAATTGTGACAATTGAATTGAAAGTTGTTTTGCAAAGCCTCCTATATTTTAGTATTTTCTTTCAGGGGAATAAAGTAGTTGCAATTAAAAATTATCAACGATAAGTTTAGGGAATGCTATTTTGACTTTTCAGAAAATTTTAAATGGTCGTTTAAAAATTCATATTTTTGAAACTATTGCTACTAAATGATAAGAATTGGGAGTTCAAATAGTTCAAACGGTGTACTTTAAATCAAATTTTATAGCATCTCATTATTTCCAGCGTTTAGCTGAAATTGATATTTCTTTCAGGCAATTTTCATACTGTTATATCTTTCTTACTTTTAAGGAAACATTATTTATTTACATGGATAGACAAGGTTTTTTTTCGAACTGCATTAGCATTGTATAATAATTTTTTAGATAATTTTTCAGTAATTCAACATTTTTATTTTCCCTACCTGAAAATGTTCATGTCAATAAATAAACGCATAGAAAGCTTAGCAAAATAACATTTCTTGTGACAATTGAGGTTAGAATTTTACAAGTATTTTTTCATGAATTTCAGCTAATTTTACAAATAAACAAAAATCCAATCAATTTTCATTTTCTCAATTAAAATTTTTTCTATTGTTTTTTAATTAAAAAAAATCTACAATCAGTTAATTATTTTGATTCTAATTGTGACAATGAAATTGACAATTGTTTCGCTAAGCCTTCTGTATTTTAAAATTTTCTTTCAGCGATTGAACATTAGTTGAAGTTGAAAATTTTAAATAACTGAAAAATTACCAGAGATAGGTATAGAGACTGCTAATAGAGTTTATTACAGAACTTTTTTGTCTATCCATCTAAAAAAAAAAAGAAAAATATTAGGATTGTAAATTGCCTGAAGGGAAGGTTAATTTCAGCTTAATTGTAAAAGATAATTTAATTCTGTAACATTTGGATTATTTGAGTTCCAAATTTTGATTGTCTAATGGACCGAAATTAAAATTTTATGATAAATTAGAACTCCTGAAAAATTACCATTGTTATTTCATGTCATGTTATTAAACTGTCCTCCAATTTTACCTTAAAATCTGCAATAAAATAGATATCATTCTATCAATCCTATAAGACAGGGAAAAAAAAACAACTTTCGAAAACGTCCATCAATTTGAACTTTTAATAGGCCATCTTTTAAGCTCACCCTGTACAATTTTACTATAATTGAGTTACTATTCTTGTAGATATCTCCAATAACAACAACAACAAGCAATACTAGTCTGACTACCACAGCAGCAACAACAACAGCGACGACGACGACGACTACAGCAACAACACCAACAACTGAACAAAATCCAGGTATAACAACAGGTGTAACAACGGTAGTAACAACAACAACAACACGATTATCATCATCATCGAATAAATTACAAACGAATCAATCATTGAAACGTGGCAAAGAATCGACGAATAAAAGCGAGAAAAGTCTACAGAGTACTGTGGAGAAGTTGAAAAATAATCGGGTGAAAGAGGCGGCTCAAACAACAACAACCATCCCAACAACTTTAACAACAACAACAACTGCTACTACTACTACTACTATTACAACTACAACAGCTAATAGTAGTTGTAATAATACTAATAGTAAAGAATCTGAGCGTATTGAAGCGAAAATTGGTGATACAACGGAGAAAATTAACGATAAAGATGGTGATAAAATTGAAGAAATCGATAAACAATCACATAATGATAAAAACAGTGATAAATGTGAAGAACAACAATCGTCACAACAACAACAACAAAAACAACAAGAAAAAGAAAAACAACAAGAAAGTCATGTTGATAAAGACAATTAGTGATAATTTTTGTTGAATTTCAACAACAAATTAATCAAAATTCGTGCAATTTCCCCAACAATAATCGTATAATAATAATAAAAAAAATTGAATGCGGTGATGATAATAATGAGATAATAGAGAGAGAGAGAGAGAGATGTATTTTTCTAAATTTGCATGGTTTTGATTATTTTTTCTACAACAAAGTGCCTAATTAAAAAAATCATTAAAATCCAAATCACTGTAGGAACACAAATGGCTGCATGGTGCCTTTATTTATTTCCGTTTATCGATCTTATCACTAAAGAAAATCACCAAGATTGTATAATTTTTGTATTATTTTTAATTGTTTAATTTGTATAATTCTAATGTATAGATCGATTTATATTATACATAAGCTATAGTTTAGTTAATTAATTAATTAATTAGTAGGAAAATTCGGGGATTATGAATTTATTATTATTATTATTATAAACAATCACACTACAACTATACACAAAACAACGGCAATTTTAGTTTAAATACTCTCTATTTGAAACAACAGGTAGATTTATATAGACAGGTGGTGTTTGTTTTTTTATTAATTAATCAATTTATTGTAATTTAATTTGTGTGTTTGTAAAACGGGTCGGTATCGGTTCATATTTTGTCTTGAGACAGAGAAAAAAAGTCAATTTTACAACATGGTGGTATGAAAATCAAGTCAGACGGCTGTGAATTTTAATTAAATAACAAGTAATCGGTGGAAATTATGAAGAAATACCGGCTGTACCGCCGTAATTCTCCTCGTTGGATGGACGTAGGTCGGTGGCTTGTTTCAACCAACGTTTGTCGGTAATGCAGATTACTGTCAAAACTCCGATAGTAATCTGCATTACCGACAAGTAACCGACCTACGTCCATTAAAATCACATTTCCTGGTGAATTACCGTGGTATTTCGATATTCGCAAAATATGGACTCGAGTCGTTGCTGCTTTATAAATATACCCTACAATTTAGTAATTTTAAACGATAAAGTTATATAAATGTATAGAGATTAAGACGATTTTTTAATATTTGAGTTATTGAAATGAAAGAATTTTATTATTGTACATTGTAAATATAATTAGAGCACAGATGATTTTAAAATATCGATTATAATTGAGAGAAATGAAGAGAGAAATATTTATAGTTTTAAGACGAACAACAAAAAAACAAACAAACAAAACACTAATTATTGTTTTAATTAGTCAAATAATCCCGATTTATAACCTATCGTAATTACCAGGTAGGTTTAAATCTAAAACTTCATCGTCGGTAAGGAAGCGTACATCACTTTGACTATCACCGGTTGATGATTGCCGTATACCATTCCCAAATCGACTCCAACAATTGAACAATTCGTATTTTTTTATCACAAATGCTACAATAAGCATTGTTGATAAGGTACCGATGATTACACCAACTGCAAATATAACTGTACGATTGTTGTGATTTTGTTGGTGATCGTTTTGGTTTTTATTGTTTGATATAATGATACGTTCATGGGTGATTTGTGGCGGTGATAACGTTAACGATATCACTTTATCAATATCGTAATCATTATTGTTGCTAATTGTCGGTACTATATCGATAATATCGTTATTTAAATCCGTTTTATCGTTTTCAGGTCGGATATAAGTGATCGTTTTTGTTGTTGTTGTTGTTGTGGTTGGTGTTGTTCTGAATTTGGTGATTAGCCGAGTTGTTCTAATTGTGGTAGTTGGTGTTGTTCTCAAGTTTGTTGTTGGAGCTATTCTCGGTCTTATCGTTGACGATGGAGTTGTTGGTGTTGTTCTCAAGCTTGTTGTTGGAGTTATTGTTGATGACGATGGTGTTGTAAAAGTGATCTCGTCATCTGTTAATGAAACACCGCCGGTTTGTGTACAAACATCGAAATAATCCGGACAACATCGATTCCGTTCGTAACAACCATCATCACAATCGCACAATAGAATCGTGTTGTTTTGATCTAATGTTGTTATTGTTGTTGTTTCTAAATTGCAACGATTATTGCACGATTCGACAATGAATGGATCGATGGAAGTTTCAGGTAATTGCCTACAATTATTAAATAATTAAATTGATTAAATCGAGCAATTAAGGCTAAAAATATCGTAAAATTTGTACGGTCGTATTCTGTAATTTTTTGGCGATACATTACTATAACAACTCTAAATAACCTATTTTGTTCCTGTTTTTTTCGAATTATAATGGTATTCTAAACTGTATTTAAAAGACTGTTAATCTCCAGCGTTGTTATAGTAACAAATCTCCAAAAAATTAGAGAATACGACTATAAGTCTATACTGGATAATGATTCTAATATTTTTAGATTTGTGGCATAATTGGAAGAGTTATTAACAATATAATTGATGGTCTAATGTTGATTTTTCAGATATTTGGATTATTTTACAGAAATTTCAGTAATAATGCTAGAAATACGAATTTAGAACCGATTTCTCTATTCAAATCTGGAAAGAAACATAATTTTCGACATGAAATTTGAAATTTTGAGTTGCTGTAGTTTAAATACTACAACATTTCACTTATTTTGAAGTCTAGTTAAATAGAGAAGAAAATTCTATATCGAATTGTGAATTTAAATAATTGTAGTATACACAATTTTCAGTATTATTACTGAAAATATTGTTGAGTAAATACTTGAATCTAGTCACCCATACCAAAAGACGCCATTTATAAGAAAAGGCTACTAGATATTTGTACTCATTTCATCACTATTCAGTAATAGTATGTGCCAAAAATTCAAAGGAACTAAAAAAAAAGAATAATAGGTATTATAGCTAGTTTGTTACGATTAAAATTACACATCGACGGCTTAGCGAGAAAGGGTTGGAATTTGCAACGATGAGTTGTGGGTTCGAACTTGGACTCGTTAAGTCTTTTTGATATTTGTTTTTTTCCCCTTTTTTAAGTATTCACAAGTACCTACATTTCTGCGTCTTGTATCTTTAACAATAAACTCGCATTTATCGTTTAGTAAATCGTATGTGGGTCAATACAGAATAAAATTCTCTACTTGAATCTGAAAAGAAACACTGTTTTTGACATGACATTGGTGAAATATTGTAGAAAATCGGATGAACATTAAATCAAATTTTAGCTAAACGATAGCTAATCAATTGAACTGTTTCAGCATTCCATAAACTGAATTTCCATAATTTCATTATTTACAGTTTCCAGTACTAGTACCCACTGAAAATATTGCGTAGTATGCAATTGAATCTAGTCACCTGTGCCAAAAGACGCCATTTATAATAAACAAAAATTCATAGGCGACTTACAATTATTTAAATTTATTTTACAATTAAACTAATTGATTCATTAAAATTAATTAATTATGACTGAAATATTTAATCATTTGTGTAAAAATCTGTTTCTTTATTTTAAATTGTATAGAATGATTGTTAAGATAATAAGCAAATAATTGAAATAACTGAAATTCATTTGTTATAAATGGCGTAAATTAGCAAAGGCTACTAGATTCCTCTAATCGCGTCTTCTCTGCAGAAATTTCAGTAATAATGTCAATAATACGAATAAATAAATAAAAAGAAGATAATTGGTACATAAATGGATCGATACGGAATTAAATCGTGTATTACAATTTGAAAACAGATACTGTTTTTGGCTGAAAATTGGCAAAATATTGTAGAAAATCAAACGAAATTTCAGCTAACGGTAGACGATATTCAAAATTTTAACCACATAGTTTGATTTTTGTGGAAAAACTTTCAGGCAAAAGTTTTAAAACTGCAAAATTTTATAATTTTTAAGTTTCAATACTATTACTGAAAATGTTGCATAAATACTTGAATCTAGTCACCTATGCCAAAAGACGCCATTTATAATAAATGAAAACTCATAGGCCACTCATAACGATTATTTAAATTTGTTTTACACTTAAACTAATTAAAATTAACCATTTATGAGCAAAATAATTAATCTTTCGTTTTAAAATATTTGTTTTTTCAGTTGTACAGAATGATTTGTGATTGTTAAAGAGAGTATGGAAATAATTTAATGGAAATTCATTTGTTATAAATGGTGGAAATCGTGGAAATTAACAAAGGCTACTAGATTCCTGTAATCATCCCTTCATTATAGTTTTCGTAGTAGTACCAACAATTCAATATAATTCAAAAAATATGAATAATTACTAGAGAAACTGCTATATGGATCGATACAGAATTGAATTGTCTACTAGAATCGGAATTTTCAATTCAAAATTAGCGAAATATTGTAGAAAATCAGTTGAAAATCTAAAATTTGAAAAGAGACACTGTTTTCGACATGAAATTAGTGAAAATCGGCAGAAAATACGAAATTTCAACCAAACTGTTCACGAAAAATTAGCAAATTTCAAACCATCAATTATAATTAATCACAAAATTTGAAATAATTACGTTGTAAATTCCTGATCTTCATCATTACAATTCGTGATAATTCGAACATCATCAATAGCAATATCACTAACATAACCCGGTCCACGCACCCCTTCGATTACTATCTACAATCACACAATTGAAATTACAACAAAACCCAAATAATAATCACAGTGATTACCTGATAATCATCATCGATCACGTCCAAATTGATAAAACCGCGATACCATTGATCGCCTTGATTGCCGCTCCTCGTCCACAATTTCGCCAAATTCGCCCACGACTCGTTGAATTTCTTCAAATAAACATTCAACGTGCCCGTTGTCAAGCCGTACATGTGATAATAGAATTCGAAACATAGCGATTGATTGGTTTTATTGAAAATCGGCGATAATAAACGGGCTGTATCGTTGGTATTGCGCGATGTCGATTCGATATAAAGATAATAACCATCCGATTTCGGGCCTTTTGTGTGATCGTACGATGGACCGGTTCCGATCAGATGACTCGGCGTTTGGCGATTTAGACGAGTCCAATCGAAATCGTGATTCAGATCGTGATTCCAGCCGCATAGATCGTCACGCTCGAAATCACAGAACAAATCCACCACTGTATTACCCTCTACAATTATTATTATTATTAATAAAAATGATAATAACATTGATAATAACGATACTTTGACATGTTGGTAAAGTATTATCCCATTTGGTACCATCGCAATAGATACTAGAAGGACCGTGTAATATAAAGCCGGGCTTGCAGAAGAAATTCAAAACGCCCCCACTGTGCGACGGGTAAATTAAACCGTTAATCGGAGGTTTAGCCAGTCGACAGGTATTTCCTAGAATTAACGCTAGAATCGTGTAAATTACGGTAAAATCAGCTACTTACGTACACATTTCGGTGGTGGTACTTCCCATTTGCCCTGTACACACGTGTTGTAACGATCCCCGGCTAGTGTATAGCCGGAATTGCAGAAAATCTTAACGAATCGACCACCTCGTCGGTATTTAACACGACCATGATTAACACGAAATTCGGGACATGGGGCTGAAATAAGACGATTTTATTCCAATTAATTATTGATAAAATATCGATTTACATTGAATTCGGATTGTTTGTACAATATTTACAAAGATTAACAATAAATAAATAACGTTATAGTACATTGTTGTAAATTTGAATGGTGTTTGATAACAGATTGTTCCTCAAATAACACCAACAATCCGAACTTGACCGTTGTTTTATCATCGTACAATTTCCTCAGGATGTTGATACGCTCCTCCTGTCCATTCTAGAATAGAGGAAATCGTAATCTACAAATCATTCATGATTTTTCTAGTAATTTTCAAAAAAAAGGCAAATTTTCAATAATTTCAATTCAAATTTACCGCTACCTACCCGATTAGTAGCGTTGATTATCGATTAGATGGCGCTCGCTATCTCGCCTTATAGGTGAGCGTATTTCTATTTTTAGTACAGTTCATGTTGAAATTTTCGCTTTGTTTATTATCATTTAAAATACTTTCAATTTTTTTGGTGCTTATGTTTTATTAAAAATAATTTAATTCAATTAATTACAACTAATTTGTATCAAAATGCCTGTGTTTCATACTAAAACAATTGAATCAATTTTGGAGCCAGTTGCACAACAGGTATTGTTAAATTTAATTTTCTAATTTTAAAAATTAACACCAATTATAACTAATATAATTAGAATTTTAGTTTAATTAATTAAATTTAAATTGAATTAAATTGGAAGAATAGTTGATGGATGTGGCTCCGGTTACGTCCGGTCTATATCAGGCCATACAAATTGTATGTAAATAGTAGGCGTTGTCTTTTTTTGTTTTCGTTATTATTAAAAAATAATGAGCAAAAAGACAAAATAATAAAAATAGAAACACGCCAACTTTGTTATTGTTATTGTAATTAATTTAAAAATTTCAATTATGAGATAATTGTTAATTAATTTTCGGTTGTTTCAATTAATTTAATGAATTTCAACTGAATTTCGCCTGTTCTATATACCTATAATTTGTTATTATTATTATTATTATTATGTTGTGGCCCACACCAAATAAGGTTATGTTTATCGTTTGTCGATAATAAACAATAATAAATTAATTAATTGGAAAAGGTGCGATAAAATGTCGAGTAGAAGTGGGTAGTTTTGAAGGTTCCTTTGCGGTTTTTTTTAGCTTCTTAGGGGGCATTTCTAGACTATTTCGTTTTTTAATTTCGATTTTTATCAGAAAAACTGGCGCCATATTATTATCAACGAATTTGTTTACAAAAGCGGAAATTTAAAGGAATTTGATTAGAAATAAACACACTCACATACAAGATAGAGACGGAAATATGTGCAAAATTATCAAGAAAAATGATACAATTGGAAATTATACAGGATGTAATTTTGTAATAAATATTTCATTATACAGGATGTCGTAACTTGATTGGTATTGTTTTAACCGTCTATTCTAGTAGTTGGCCATACATTTCGTAAATAATTGGTAAACGTTTGTTCAATTACAATGACAAGTAACCGAAACAAGCTACGACATTACGTTTTTAAATTTAATAGTTGAAATAATTTTAATGAGCCGAGAAACCGTTAAAAATTTTTGATTTTTTTCAGCATTTAAATCAATATTACTCACAGAGCCGTAGCTACGGGGGGGCTAGATGGGGCTGAGCCCCCCCTGTAACGGTTTCTTGGCACCCCAACATCTTAAAGGCACGGGGTACATCTCAAGATTTTTACCGGCGAAAATGTGAATTTTTAACTAGCGATTACTCGCTCGTCCTTCGGACTACGACAACCGGAAATAGATTTTTGAAAAGAGCATTTTTATAGCCCGGAACGGTTTTTCCCGTTTTTCAAAATGTTGATATAAATTTGAATTACAGACGAAAATCTAACAACATGTTTTTTGTACAATTTTTTGACTTTTTCTGCATTTTTTTATATTTTCACCCATAACATTAAAATAGATCTTTTCTTCCTCATACAATTGTTATACATACATGTATTGTGAAATCTATCTTTTTAAAAATACGCCCCTCCTCACAAAAATTGACCCCTACCTGAAATAGTTTCCTAGCTACGGCCCTGATTACTCAATGATTCATTTTAGTTGAAAATAGAATTGTAATTTAAAGAATTATTAAAATTCATAAAATGGTTTACATTTATGATCTAGATACAATTGTACAATTGTATTTCAGATCGTAATTGGCTATGCTTTGATTACATAGTGTCGTAGATTGATTCATATTTTATTATATTTGACATTTATTAGTGTATCTTTTAAGGGTAGTTGAATCAAGCTACGACACTATATAATCGATAATTTTTGCCCTCTAAATCAACTTATTTATAGTGTTGAGAAGAGAACGTGTATAATTTTTCTCACAATCAGTTATTTCACTATTTTTTTTCGATATAAAGACGTACTGTATATATCTAGTCAGCCATGTCGAATTAATTCGCTTGTAATAGAAGTTATAGTAGGCTTAGCAAAACAATTTTCAATTCACTTGTCACAATTAATAATAAATTAATTGTAGATATACTGAATTAAATAAAATAGAGGATATTGATAATTATTTAAATTATTGAATTGATTTAATCTTCATACAAATGTACAATTTATTGAAATAATTAGTAAAATATCATATTGACAGTTGATGTTATCTTCCCCTAGGCCTTCTACGTATTTTATTGTGGACGGATTAATTTAACAAAGACGACTAGATGTAGACTTTTTCAAACGAAATGAAACTTACAATTAGAAATTACTGGAAATATACAGGGTGTACAACATTATTCAAGCTCTCAGTAGCCTATGATTTTGCGAACGTATGTCAGTTTCTTGTTTCAACTAAATGATCTGCATTACCGACATCCTCTTGTTTCAACAGATTGTCGGTAATGCAGATTACAGAGTTGACTTAAGAAGCTGACCTATGCTCACGAAGTTATAGGCTACACCCTATACAGGGTGTACAATGCAATTGGTTGTGTCTTAGTTTGCTAGTGTTGTAGATTGGGTCATATTTTAGTAAATTTGGCATTTCTTAATGGATAGACAATCAGCCGAATCAAGTTACGATGCTACGTTACGAAATTGTCAAACAACTTATAGTAAATCTATTCTTGGAGTGTAAAGTTTTAAATTATCTAGCAACTTTATAGTGCTAGTAAAATTTATATCCTTATATTGGTATCATTGTCGAATTAAATGACTACTGTTTACCTGTCAAAAATATAACCTCATATTTATTTTTTAATGAATGTCATTTTAATAGACTTTTTTATTATTTTCATGATGAACTTTATTTTGTTGTTATGTTGTTTCTTTGACTTTTTTATGAACTGCAATGTTTGATTACTGTTTATTTGAATTTTCCCCGCCTTCAGATGTATAATGTACAACGGTATTTCACCAGTTGGTTGTGCCTTGATTATGCAGTATCGTAGATTGATTCACACACTTGAAAACTAGATTAATATATCAAATTTAGTAATGAATCAATCTACGACACTACGTAACTAAGACATCTTGTAGATTCAAAATCGCTGCTACCTATGAATCACCCTGTATAAATATAATTGAAAATTTTCCGCCATTTTTCATTAAATTTCTAAAATTTCCAGGATTTTCTTGAATTTCAACTAAATTCTCTCTACTTTTAAATTTTCAAATAAGATTTTGTTCAAGTCTCGTAAGTTGAAATTTGTGTAAAAAGTACGGAATAATTTTTTTTTTTAACATTTCGTCGATTTTCCGGAAAATTACAACACTAATGGAAAATTTGACGAAATTTTGGAAAGCATTTTTAATTGGCTATAAACAGTGTGAAAATAGTTGGAAAATATGAAAAATAAGGCAAGTTATTAGGGAAAATATAAGAATTACACGAAAATAAACAGAAGAAAAAAATGCTCTAAAATTTCCTTTTGTAACTCACAATTGCAATCGAATTTTCAAAAATAAAAAGGTCACTAGTTGCGCCTTAAAAGGCTTTTCCTAATATCGTCTCAGTCATTGCCATTTATTGGAAAATAAGCTAGAAATCGTCGATCAAACATCCCATATAGGAACTCCCATGCTTTGACTATGGGGCCAGTCCTGGGTCAGTATTGGGCAACCCAGCCTCAGCTTTTCGATGTTGTGCCAGCCTTGGGTCAGTACTAGGCAACCCAGCCTCCGTTTTCTGATGTTGGACCAAGCTTAGGCCGAACATTTAAATACCAAGAAGATTGCTTTTTACGTTATAAGCTAGCAGCGGGATTTTTGCCCCGAGTTCGGGGCACTCACGTGACCTCTCTAAACTCTATTGCAAGTTAGCGATCGACAATAACAACTCGATACCGTATTCGAATAACCCCTCTACTCGTTACTGTTGGATCGCTATAATCAGTCAACGTAGTTGATGAAATGAAGGGGCGACGTCACAAACAATAAACAAGCGGTTCACTGTAGCTGATTTTTGCCCCTCTCTTACTGTGTTTTCATAAGCGGAGCGAGTGGGTTCAAGTACTTGCACGAATACAACAAAGTAATGTAAAAATATGTATTAATTTAATTGGAATTCGTTAGAAAACAATCACATTTTTTAAATAAACAATTTGGAATAACACAATCAGTATTAACTATTCGTTCCAGTAATTGAAATTATTGTAAGAATCGAAAGTCACGTACGTCTATGCTGTGCGCAGACGATTGTCGCGCGGCATCTAAGGCTGGTAATACGATCCCTCTCCTTAGTTATAACTAGAGTTAGGATCTACAGTCCCACAATAAAAATTTCAACTGTTAAAACTTACCAGTGACGTAACTGATTTTATGTTCAAATAATTTGTAATTTACTGGTAATTAATTAAATATAAAAATAATCTCCATTATTAATATTAAATAAAATTAGTAAATTAATTTAGAATTATGGATGATTGATAAATTTGTGCGTAACATTTCATTTATTTTTGAGTATAAATCATTTGTTTATTAACCTAAACGAACTACAATGAGAAAATAACGGAGGGGAAGCTGAATCTGTCAAAATTTCGCTAAAGTCAAACATCTGCGTTTTAGCGATGGCGTTGCTAAGTCAAACAAATCATTATAATTGGTCGACTGTTTTTCTAAATTATGTTGCTATCGATATAGAGCGCCTTGCCTTGTTGTTGTTTGTTGGCGGCTAAAACAACTGATTCAAAATCGAAACTTAAGTGCCGCTCTTGTTAAATTTTTCCAAAATTAGATCCCCTACTGCTCCTTCTACGGAGCGAAAGCCTAACTCTAGTTGTAACCAATAAGTTTAAGCTACACTACCCCCTCTAACTATAGCAGTGTGGTCGAAGCAGTCGAATCTTAGGTTATTGTTTAACGTTACTGCTAGTTGAAACCATCAAATTGCGATCATGTGATAGCAATTTGATAAATAAATTTATTTATTTATTTATTTATTTATCTTTATAAATATATTTATTAATTCGATTATTTTTTAATTATTTATTACAACCTGTTGGTTTTGTCATGGCTTCAGTGTTGGGCCAATGTTTATTGCCAGGATTCACCCAATGTTTATTGCCAGTATTGGCCCAATGTTTATTGCCAATGTTGGCCCAATCTTAAGACAGGATTTCGGCGCAAATTTTGGTGCGGTGACGTCACAGTCCGAACTATCTAACAGTGGAGCGATGCCGGTATAGACAGTAGAGCGGTAGTGAATTCTACTAAGCGCTTACTATGTTAGTACGTAATATAGTCAACCAGTCGTAGTGCCAATAAAACATCACTGTTACAGTGCGCTATCCATGAGCGTCCCGTGTGGAACATAAACAAAACTGTAGGGCATCATAAGTTAAATGATAATTGAAGATATATTATTTAAAAATAAATTTTACGTAAATGTCTCTGTTAAAATTCGTTAATAACAAAAAAAAAAACAATGAATATTGATTAAAATAATGTTAGTTTTAACATCTAAGATGGCTTTAATTAAGAATACATGCGTATTTTATTCATATTTGTTTGGTTTTCCGTAATTCATTCGGTAATACTTAAAAGGTATAAACAAGTAAATACATTCTTTTGATATTTTACCGACAAAAGGTTCCAAAATATGTAATTTTTATAATACTAGGAAACTAACTATAATAGTAAAATAACTAAGACAATATCCATGGTTACTACCGTTTAGTGGTGGACCCCACATTTTTGCCGGGTCTGTCAAGCCGAAGCAAAGTTTTACCGGTTCCACCCGGGAGCCACTTACCCACTTGAGTGATGGCGGAGGTAGTCAAACACCCTCACCACCTAAATCCCCACACGAACCTGCGTGTTCCACGCTTACAGGGAGATAGTGAATTCAATTCCTGGTCCCAGGACAATCGTGTAGGTCTAAAGTAGGTGGGCCTTGGATACCTGCACCATGAATACTTTCCGTCGTTATGCTCCGACGTGGAGCACCCCTGAGAAAGCCTTAGAGTGTTTAATTACTCTTTTAGCGACTTCAAGTGTACGGACTCGTCATCGGAGACCAAGACCGTGAGTGACCCGCAAAGGACACCCAACAATCCCAGCTTTCTAGGAACTCAGGGGAACACGGCGAAAATGTTGTGAACCCCCTCGAACCCGACATCTCGAGCGACTGTCGCACACACGGGACAGGCCAACTTGACTTCTAGTGCCTGGGAAGATAACCCAGGCCCGACGGCCTCCAAATACGTTTTCCTGCCCTCCCAAAGGCCGGGATACCGCACCACCGACAGCCCCGAGTCCAGTAATTGTGCATCCGCAGGAATGGTTTAACTTGCCCCAGTGAACCTACTCCTTAGCGACACCCTTGTACCACTAAGAGTCCATCACCCTTGGAGGGGCACCTGCAAGCCTTCACACCTATGTTAGTAGAGCTTTACCCTCTTTTGCTACTGCCCCAGGGTAGTATACCTATGTTAGTGGGGTTTCCTACCACAACCTTTGATAGGTAACGGTCGTGCCTAGACACTACCACACATCTTTTCTAACAGCAGAGCCCATTGACCCACGGATGTGGTATAGGGTATCTAACTGCTAGTTTTAGGGGTGAATAGTGTGTGGTCTCCTATTCATCCATAGCCTCCAATTGATCGACAGATCTTTTGAAGTACCCATGTTAGTAAGGTCAAACCCCACAACTTTTGATGAGTTTCCGTTCGTCCAAGGACTACTAGTGTTAGTGAGGTGCCCCCCACAACCTTTGACTAGTAACGGTCGTTTCCAGTCTCCCAGAAACTACCACACATCTTTTCTGATGGCCGAGCCCGTTGCCCTCCGCATGCCACCAAAGTGAACACACGGAGGGATAAGGTATCAAATCAACAGTTTTAGGGGTAAACGGCGTGTGGTCTTCGGAATAGTAAATAGTAAATAGGAAAATAACTCTAGGATTTCATTTAAAATATTTACGTTTATTTCAACATATTGTACAGCTCTACATATCAAGATATCAATTTTCAATAAGAATAGTACTATTATTTGCCTTCATTATTGTTCTTTTCTGTGTTTCTGTACTTATTTTTGAACATTGAAGGCGAAAACAATGCAATACAAGTATATTTAATTGAATATTCAAGTATTTGTAAATTTTAAATCCAGAAGGAACAACTACGTCAATGGTTGGCTAGCCAGACACGACAAGCGCTCGACAAATGCGTCGTGTCTTATGCTACTGTCACAAGTGCACCAAAATCCTGTCTTAAGCCCAATATTTATTGCCAGTGTTAGCCCAATGACGTACGCCAAGCAAGGCACGAAGTTATCATTCCAATCTTTAAGGGGAAGAAGCACCAAACAATGCAAACGGAAAACTGCGTAACTTTTTTGTTTTCCAACGGATTTCAATGTTCTAAACGGAATTTGAAAGAGCATTTCAAGGCGGAGGGCAGTATATATATCAGATTTTTGAACATCGGATGTAAATTGGAGTTACAGAAGGAAATATAGAAGCATGTTTTTTAGCATTTTTTACAGTTTTTTTTTTATATTTTCCCTCATAACTTGGCAAATATTGCTTATTTTCTAATGAATTTCACACAACATGTGGCCAATTAAAAGCGCTTTCCAAATCTGTCAGAAATTTTCCGATCGCAATGTTAGTTTTCCGGAAAATGGATGAAAGGTTTCGACATATTAATTTTGTTTTTTTACGGACAGTTTTCAACATAGACGACTGAACCAGGGCTTGTTTGAAAGCTAATCCGCTAATGAATAGCAGATTATTTGAAGAAGATTGAAATTCGGAAAATTTATGGTGGAAAAATGTGCTGAATTTTTACCTATTGTTTTTATCAGTTAAAATTAATTATTTTTGTATAAAGTGTATTTCAATTTATAGATTATTTCATTATCTTTCCAACGGTACCATTGTTGCTGCAAAAAAGTGAAAATCTTCTGGAAAATTAGTGATTAACAAAACTATGTTTTTTATGTGGAAAGCCGACAGTGATAGTTCGATAACAACTCGCCAGAGTATAATATTAGCCACTAAAATGGGTTTCTTCCAGCGGCTCACAGATGTCAGCAGGTCTCTTTCTGCAATGTTGTCAAATTATTTTTTCTGTCTGAGGCCTTACCTTTGCCATCTTATTATTGCATAGATAATTGGAGAAAAAAAAAACAATAAACTGATTGTATATAACTAACTTTAACAATTAACAAAAAAAAAAATAGTCGCTATTTTAATTGGAATGTTAAAAAAAGAAAATTGTAATTTTTTTTACAAAAAAATAAACGATTTTAGCAAATTGGCGACTAATTTTTTTGTTAATTGTTAAAGTTAATTATATACAACCAGTTTATTGTTTTTTTTTCCTCCAATTATCTATGCAATAATAAGACGCCAAAGGTGTGGCCTCAGGAACAAAAACAAATTTGGCAACATTGCAGAAAGATGAGATGACAGACTTTGGAGCCCCCTTTCCGCCAATAGATGTAACTCATTTTTGTGGTTTGGAGACTTGCTATTCAACTCGTTTTTCACACGATAAACATAGTTTTGTTTATCACTAATTTTCCAAAAGATTTTCACTTTTTTGCAGCAACAATGGTACCGTTGGAAAGGTAATGAAATAATCTATAAATTGCAATACACTTTATACAAAAATAATTAATTTTTAACAGATAAAAATAATAGATAATAGATTCGCCACCATAAATTTTCAGTAATTTTCCGAAATTCAATCTCAAACTATTTTCAAAATAATTTGCTATTCATTAGCTTTCAAACAAGCCCTGGTTCAGTCGTCTACGTTTAAAACTGCCCGTAAAAAAAACAAAATTAGTATGTCGAAACCTTTCATCAATTTTCCGGAAAACTAACAATGCGATCGGAAAATTTCTGACAGATTTGGAAAGCGCTTTTAATTGGCCACATGTTGTGTGAAATTCATTAGAAAATAAGCAATATTTGCCAAGTTATGAGGGTAAAATATAAAAAAAAAAACTGTAAAAAATATTAAAAAACATGCTTCTATATTTCCTTCTGTAACTCCAATTTACATCCGATTTTCAAAAATCTGATATATATACTGCCCTCCGCCTTGAAATGCTCTTTCAAATTCCGTTTAGAACATTGAAATCCGTTGGAAAACAAAAAAGTTACGCAGTTTTCCGTTTGCATTGTTTGGTGCTTCTTCCCCTTAACCAAGACAGGGCCAACACTGGCTTTCAAGCTTGGGCCAAAGTTAAGCAGAGTTGGCCCAAGTCTGCGCCAATACTGGGCCTATCGTTATTTCCTACATGGGATTGGCAATTTTTAGTACCACGAAAATTTGCAGTTGGCTATACCTTGGTTACATAGTATAGCATAGTCGGCCGGTAGGAATAGTGAAAATTGACTTACATATAAGTCAAATTATTTTACGATAGGACTCAACAAAGAAATTTGTCTACTGTAAATACTAATAAAAGTAACACAATAATTTACAACTCATTGCCAGATGCGAAGAAATATCTCCTTTTTTCTAACGCAGGTAGTTCACAATGTTTAAAATATTCGTTTAAAATATGCCGAACTTTCCACCCACCCCACTTTGTTGAGCCCTATCGTAAAATAATTTGATTTATAAGTCAATTTTCACTATTTCTACGGGCTGACTATCAGTTAATTCACCCGCTTGACACATGCCAAATTTAGTAGAATATGAATTAAACTACGACATTATATAACTAAGGCACAACCTACTAAGAACACAGTATCGTAGATTAATTCATGCGCTTGCAAAATATACCGATAAATGTTAAATCTAATAAAATATGAATAAATCTACGACACTACGTAACCAAGGCATAGCCAATTGAGAATTATATTGAACCGCTGTACAAATATTGACACTATTTTTATCTTAAATGTTGTAATGCATATGAATCAAATTAAGACCTATGTCTGTAAATCTTTAGCCATTTCGAAGATAAAATAGTATTGCATATGGAGATTTGTTTTCGATGGCATTTTCAGATATTTCCTATAAGCAACAATTGGATTTTTCATTTGACAGAAAAAACGTTTTTGTATATACCAACTTAATGCCTTCAAAAGTCCTAAATTTTAACCGATTCAGTTAGTGTTTTTAGGTTCGTGTGACGATTTAGTGTTGATCCACATTACAGGGTTGTTCTCAGTCCGGTTACACTCCATTCCGTTTATTGTTTAATGGAAGATCTATGTTTCTATTCACACTATGCGTACCATTCAAGCTTCGCTCCGTTCACGCTTCAATACCGATCAAACAAGAAGAATATTTTGACTGGAGCGTGATTGAACTTCTCTTTGTCTACTATCAGTTCGTCTGTGTTTGTCATTAGATAAACGTGTTATATTGGACCGAGAGCGAACCAGTAGTGTGAGCAGAACCATATTTTACTGGAGCGAGAGCGGAGTGTGAACAGACCGCAAACAACAGTCCTATAGTGTGGATTGGCTCTTAGTTCTAAACCCCCGTGAACTGAATTTAATAAAGTTGTCTCTTAGTGAATTTATTAGCCAGTGAGTAGATTGTACACTTTGTAGATCTAATTTTGAACCATTCTGTATAAATATAGAAATTACAGGTATGCCAAACTAAAAGGAATGAGTTTATAAGAGAAGTCCTATTTTTATTTGACGAGTAATAGGAAAAATATTTTAAAGATCTAGAGAACCCTCTAGAGATCATTTGAACAAAATTTGAATCTTGTAGTTCACTGTTAAGTAGGTTAAAAACGATTATTTTTTACGCAAATTTCAAAAACAAGTTACACGCATAAAATGGCCTAATGTCGTTTTTTCGCTTTTTGACTCATTCTGAGTCATTTGACAAAAATCGCTACATTACCAAAATAGAGCACCTTTTGAGCAACTTCTCACTGAACTATAAGGTTCAAAATTTGGTAAATAATCTCTAAAAGATAGAAAATACATGCTGTAAGATTTCGTTTTGTAACTTCAAATTTCTACCGAATTTTTGAAAATAAAAAACATCGCTACATGCTCCTTGAAATTCTCTTTCTAACTTGGTCTTAATCATTTCCACTTATTAGAAAACAAGCGAGAAATCATCAATCAAACATTAGTATTTATCGCACATCGAAGAAACGAAGAAGATAAATTCGACTATTTTATTTCGCAGTTGCCTATACTGTAATTACGTAGTATCGTAGATTGATTCATACACTTCGCAACTAGATTAACAAATATCTAATTTAGTAAACTATGAATTAAGCTACGACATTACGTATCTAAAACACAGCCAACTGCGAGTTGAAATAGTGTTGTAGATCTAATATTTGAGATGATTATGAATCACCCTGTATAAATATAGAAATTATATTGTTTCCATATCTATAAACAATTGGAAACTATCCAAATTGTACCTAAAAATAAACCAAGGTGTATTATATTTTGTAAATTATTATTATTATAAAATTAACAAATTTATTAATTTGTTTAATTTTTAATGATAAAATAGGTTTCAAAACTGGTAATCCTCCACGAAGAGGCCGAAGATGGTGTCCCAATGCCCGATTTAGAACAACCCGTCCGTTCCGTATCGACCGCCGTCTCGAATTTGGTCAAAGTCGGACGTGAAACAATCAACAGTTCCGATGATCCAATCCTGCGACAAGACATGCCATCGGCTCTAATCCGTGTCGAGCACTCATCGAAACTGTTGGAGGAAGCCAGTCGGATGTTGAAAGACGACCCGTTCTCATCGCCGGCACGGAAACGTCTGATCGAAGGCAGCGGTGGCATTCTACAGGCCACTTCTGCCCTACTTTTGTGCTTCGATGAGAGCGAAGTAAGGAAAATTATACGGGAATGTCATCGTGTCTTGGATTATCTGGCAGTGGCTGAAGTTATTGAAACTTTAGATGAATTAGTTCAGTTTCTAAGAGATTTGAGTCCATGTTTGAGTAAAGTCAGTCGAGAGATTAGTGCTAGAGAGAAGGAATTAACGCATCAAGTCCACTCAGAGATACTTGTACGTTGTTTGGAACAAGTGAAAACATTGGCGCCAATTTTGATTTGTTCAATGAAAATCTATATTCATATCGTACAACAGAATGGTAAAGGTGCTGAAGAGGCGGCTGAAAATCGAAATTATTTAGCCCAAAGGATGACCGATGAAATCAATGAGATTATTCGAGTTTTACAATTGACTAGTTATGATGAAGAACAATCTGATTTGGATAATTTAACAGTTTTGAAGAAATTACAGAATGCTATCCAGAATAAGATCAATACAGCTAATGATTGGCTATTGGTGAGTATTTTTCAGTTTTTTTAATTGCTGAATTTCAGCAACTTCTGTTTTCATTCATTATTCATTTCCAATTCTTCTACTAACTTACTTCCACAGAGTTAACTGTGATTTGGTTTCGCAGTGTCCTTGATTAGTTCATATTTTATTCAGTTTGACATAGGCTCAAGGCCTGCTTGATTTCTTATTACTTTGCATAATCTGAATTTCAGCAACTGACTTTCAGCAATTTCGTACAGACTGTACAACACAGTTGGCTATGATTTAGTTTCATCATGTCGTAGATTATTCCATATTTTATTAAATTTGACATTGTTCAAGGTCTGTTAAATTTTTCACTATTACTTTGCATAAGCACAGTGGAAAATCTAGCAGGCCTTGGTTTTGTTAATGTACTTTAAAAATGCGTGAATCAATCTACGATGTTTGATTCTTCTACTAACTTCACTTATACAGGTTATAACTCAGTTGGCTGTGTCTTGGTTTCGTAGATTACTTCATATTTTACTAAATTTGACATTGGTTCAATACCTGCTAGATTTTTTAGTATTTTCCATAAGTGTAGTGGAAAATCTAGCAGGCTGATCTTGTTAATGCATGGATCAATCTACTGTTTTTGATTCTTCTACTAACTCCACTTATACAGACTGCTTAACATAGTTGGCTATGTTTTGGTTTCGTAGTGTTCAAGGCCTGCTAGATTTTTCAATGCTTTAGAAAATCTAGCAGGCATTGGTCTCGTTAATCTACTTTATAAATGTAAGAATCAATCTACGATCTTTAATTCTTCTGCTGATTCAACTTATACAGACTATATAATGCAGTTGGCTATGTCTTGGTTTTATAGTGTCGTAAATTAGTTCATATTTTATTAAATTTGACATTGGTTCAATACCTGCTAGATTTTTTAGTATTTTGCATAAGCGTAGTGTAAAATCGAGCAGGCTTTAGCCTTGTTGATGTCTTGTTAATGTAATGTATGAATCAATCTACGATTTTTTATTCTTCTGCTAACTTCACTTATACAAGTTATAACGCAGTTGGCTGTGTCTTATTTTCGTAGTGTTGTAGATCAGTTCATATTTGACTAAATTTGACATTTGTTCAAGGCCTGCTAGATTTTTCAATGTTTTGCATAATCGTAATGGAAAATCTAATCTGTTTTGGTGTTGTTAATTTATTTTACAAATCTGTGGATCAATCTACGACATTATTTAATCAAGGCAGAGGCTACTGTGAGGTGAAACATTGTTATACATTCCATATTTCATTTATACTCTTCTATTTTTCTTTCTTTCACTAATTTAAGTTTTTTATGCGATATGAAGGGTGGAAATCGTTAATTTATCCACCTGTTAAGTTTACCCTGTAGGCAGGGTGAGTCAGGAGAGTGGCCTATTAAAAACATATGGTTGTTTTGTTACGTGAACTACCCCTAGGAAATATTTTCATTGTTCTGTCAACCCATTTTATATCGGGTAGTTTTTTATTTTAAATAGAATGCTATATTTTTATTGCATATTTAAAGTATATGGCGTTGATTCTTTTTTAGCAATTTAGACTTTTCATGAAATTTGTAATTTTGCAAATTGCTTAAAAAATTCGAATCTTTGAAACTATTAGTATTAGAAGATTAAAATTTAGAATTCAAGTAGGGAAAACTTTAGGTCAAATTTTATAGAATCGAATTATCTTTCATTATTTAGCTGAAACCAATTTTTTTTTCAGCTACTTTTCAAATCGTATCAGTTATGTATTTTTCTGTTTGAATGGACAGATAAGAAGATTCTGCATCGCACTGTGTTAACATTTCCTGTACTTATCTCTGAAAAATTTTCAGTTATTAAAATTAATCAACTAATTTTCGTCCTGAAGTAAAATTTTAAAACATAAAAGGTCTAGCAAAACATGTTTCAATTCAATTCAGTTCAACTGACAGTAAAAATTATTTTCTTTTTTTTTATTACCTAGAAGTTATAGAAGAATTTGGCAATTAATTAAACTGAAATTAATTGACTTCCTTTTTCTCATATAAAATTCGCTGAAATTATTGAAAAAACATATAAAAGATTCTATTCTAACTTCAGCTGTGGTAGTTAATTTTATTTTGCTAAACCTTCTTTGGATTTATTTATAGAGAAGTGAATTATTAACGCATAGGCATTATTACTAGATACAGGACATTTTCAAAAAAATTGAAAAATGTTGCATTCAAGTTTGAAAATTGCTTGAAAGAGAGATTAATTTCAGCTAAACGCTGAAAGATAATTCATTTCTATAAAATTCGACTGAAAGTATATATTGGGTGTGTGAATATGACTCCAACCTCATCAATTGGTTAGCTAGTATCCCTGGTTACGCGCATACATCTACCTGGCAATATTTATATTTGAAAGTACTTGGAATTAGCTACTGAAAACAGTCTAAGACATACGATTGAAGGTTAAGCATCAAATAATTGAAAATGTCGAGTTTTATCCCAAATAAACAGTATTTGCGGGAAGTTTTATTGCACTATTTTGTTGCAAAAAAAACTGCAGCAGAAACCTATCGTTTGCTTGTGAATATTTATGGTGATCATGCTCCATCAAATACAACTTGCAAGGAATGGTTTCAACGATTTAAAAATGGTGATTTTGACATTAAAGACAAAGAACAAAAAATTTGAAGTCGCTGAACTGGAAGAATTACTCGCTGAAGATTGTCAAACACAATCAGAATTGGCAGCATCATTAAATGTCGATCGATCAACTGTTGCAAAACGTTTACAAGCAATGGGAGTGGTTCAAAAAGTTTGTTGCTGGGTTCTACATGAATTGAAAGACAGAGACATCGAACGTCGGAAAACCATTTATGAAATGCTGCTTCAAAGACAGGAAAGAAAAGGTTTTTGCATCGAATAATCACTGGGGATAAAAAATCTTGGGTGAAACCAGGTGAAGCCGGCCCATCGCAGCCAAAGAAAAATATCCATTGTGCCAAGGTTATGCTCTGCATTTGGTGGGACCAGAAAGGTATCGTGTATCATGAGTTGCTGAAACCATCTGAAACTATCACTGGCGATGTTTACCGGAGACAACTAATGCGTTTGAAGGTAGCAGTAGAATAAAAACGACCAGAATGGGCGGAAAGGCACAACAAAATAATTTTACAACATGACAACGCCAAACCCCATACTGGAAATGTTGTGAAAACATATTTAAATGGACAGAACTGGGAAGTGCCACCCCACCCGCCATATTCGCCAGACATAGCTTCTTCGGATTACCACTTATTCCGGACGATGCAGTCAGATCTTACGGGAGAGCGATTTAACTCTCACGAAGATATCAAAATTTGGCTGGACACTTGGATTGCCTCAAAAGACCTGGACTTTTTTAAGCGAGGAATCCGTAAATTGCCTGAAAGATGGGCGAAGGTTGTAGCTTCAGATGGAGCATACTTTGATTAAACAGTTCTTTTATTTCCTAAACAAACCAATGTGTTGTATTTTCACAAAAAAGGTCGAAGTCATATTCATACACCCAATAGTATGGAGAATTTTAAATTCAAATTTTGATTGCCTAGTAGTAATAATTTAATGAAACAGTGGAAAATCAAAAATTTCAGGAAAAGTGGAAATTCCTGAAAAATATCAATTCCAGACCATAAATCATGTTATCAAAGTACCCTTCAATTTCATTATAGATTCTAAATATGCAATAAAAATATACAATTCCATTTAAAATAAGCAATTAGATTGCTCAACCCCATTTACAGTGCTTTGTTAGAACAACAAAAATATTCTCTAGAGTTCAGACGGAAAAACTAGCTGTAAATCGAATTTCAGTAATTTACATCAATTATAATTTCTAATAGAACATTCTCTTATTATTAGCTCTACAAACACTCCAACAGTGGGTTGTGCTTTGATTAGTTTGTGTCGTAGATTGATTCGTATTTTTCTAAATTTGACATTTCTACAAAGCCTATTATAAGCCTGTTTGTTTCATTAAAAATGACGTAAGTGAGGTCAATTTATGCCACGGTGGCGCTATTTACCAACACAAATGTTGAATTATTTCTTTAATAGTTGATGAGATTTGATTTAAGAACAAAAAAGGGAGGAAGATAGATGTACTATAACTACGTCTTTTTATGTCACTATTATCAGCGCTATTGTGGCCAAATATAGGAAAATATGGAGATTCAATTGCGAAATTTTGAAATGACAGTTTAGAAGATTATCCAACAAAATTTTTAAATCGTAGCAAAATTTATAACGGTAGTTTATAAAGACAGAATGATATCTGCTGTTGGTATCACTGAAGGCATAAAATCCTACACGTTTGTTTACATTTTTCGGCCATTTTTGAAACATAACCTCAAACTATTTGTTTTCAAGCGCTTTTTTTGAACGGGTTTTGTGTTTCGGTTAGTGCTTTTTAATATATAAATGTTTTAAAATAATCTAAATTTTAATTTTTTCACAAAAAAGAAATGTATATTCGCTCGACAATTCAATCCATATGATTTGAATTTTTCCATGTTTGGGACTAGAGTACTACTTTTTACTCCACGTTCAAATGACAGTTCTGTCGTTCTGTCAAAATTTCGCAATTGAATCGTGAATAGAGTATAAGCCTTTTATTTGTTTGTTAGTACATTTTTCAAGCGTATGAATCAATCCACGACACTATATTACCGAAATAAAGGCACCTATACAATTTTAATTTTTTTTTTCCGATTTTAGGACCCGAATGCTGTTCGTGGTGGTGTCGGTGAAAAATCCTTAAGGCAAATCATCGATTCCGCTCAAAAAGTCGCCGAACGTTGCCTGCCCCAAGATGCACAAAGCATCAATAAATCCTGTTCGGAACTAACAACAATGACTGATGCCCTGTGCGAATTACGCCAAGATGGTAAAGGTCGGACACCACAAGCCGAGTCATTAGCGCGCGGCATTAAAGATAAACTCCAACATTTACAACAATCGGTTTTAAACGCCGTCATAGCTGTCGATAAAGCCGGTTTACAACAAACCGCCCATACGGTACAGGGACGTTTGGAACAAGCCAGGAAATGGCTAACGAATCCGGGTCGGGATGATAAAGGTTTAGGCCGGAGAGCGATCGCTTTGGTCGTTGAAGAAGGCCGGAAAGTTGCCGATTGTGTGCCGGGCATTCAAAAAACCGAAATTCTACAATTGTGCGATGAAGTCGATAATTTATCGCGCCAATTGGGCGATTTATGTCAACAGAATCGCGGTAATTCCCCGGAAGCCCAAGAAGTCGCCCGACGATTATCGGCGAAATTACACGAATTGAAGGAGCGAATCAATCAAGCTGTTGTTAATCGGGTCGTTGAAGATTTCATCGATATTGTAACACCATTGAAACAATTCACTGAGGCGGTTTTATTACCGGAAGGCACTCAGAATCGGGAGCAAAACTTCAATGAGAAAGCAGCGAATTTACAGCAATTTTCTAAACGAGCAGTCAAAACGGCTAAAATGGTAGCGCACGGTAGTAGTAGCGGCAATAAAAAATTAGCCGAAGCCCTACAGACTGCCGCCAATCAAGTTGACAGTTTAACGCCTCAATTGATCTCAGCGGGCAGTATCCGAATGAATTATCCAACATCGAAAGCTGCCGATGAACATTTCGAGAATCTCCGCCAACAATATTCTGATACGTTAACTAAAGTACGTAATCTGTGCGATGAATCTACCGATACTGGCGATTTTATACGTTCGAGCGAGGAACAAATGAAGAAGCATACGTTTCTGTGTGAGGAGGCGATAAAGAATCGTCAACCGCAGAAGATGGTCGATAATACGTCGGCGATTGCACGTTTAGCTAATCGTGTCCTGTTAGTAGCTAAACAAGAATGCGATAATTCGGAAGATTTGAATTTTATTGATGATGTTAATCGGGCTTCGGATTTATTACAAAATACTGTACCGGTGATGGTACAAGATGCGAAATTTGTTGCAATTAATCCGGCTGATACCAGTGCTGTATCGAAATGGAGAGATTCAAATAAAGCGGTAAATTTTCATTTAGAATTTGATTCGCTCACGGAATGTAAGATTTTATTTGAAAAATGCCATTGGTCCTCTATAAAGGCGCAAATTTCAAAGCAGCCAATGATTTAGAAGCATCAACTTCTATTTCATTAAAGTAAAGAAGTGGAAACTTTGACGAAGGATTTCTTGTTCATTTTTAACGAAAATTCAAGTTTTTGGGCTTGTTCGAGAGAGCATTTCAAGCTCTACAAGAGGGATTTTATAGTTTTGGAAAACTTATTGGAAATTTTGAGTTATAGATGATACTTTTCTTCAATTTCTCATTGCAAACCAATTGATATAAACTGAGATATAAGGGAGAATAAAAAAAACACCTACTTCTAGATTTTCATCTACAACTCTGAATTTCCGGAACATTTTTCAAAATTATAAAGTTTCTCTTATGCAGCTTGAAATGCTGTTTCGAACAAGCCTAATTTTCATTGGAAAATCGTTCGCCAAAGTTTCCATTTTCTTTACCAAATTTAGTACGGCCCCTTTACACTTTTTTATAGTGACGTGTTAAGTTAATTTTAGTACCAAGTGATTATACATAAAGTTACTAAATTAGTAAATTATTAATTTGGTAATAGTTAGGGACTTTTATTCTGTCATGTTTTCTTATCAATTTTACATTAAGTGAGTGAATTTCTTATATCTAACCCGATTCACTCACGCAATGTAACATTTTATTTGAAAAAAATGCTATTGGTCATCTATAAAGGCGCAAATTTCAAAACAACCAATATCATTGAAGTATCTACCCTACGTCATTGAAAACAACACTTGATATAGTTTATTTTAATTCTAGTACCAACTAAGTATACATAAAGTTACTAAATTAGTAAATTAATAATTCAATAGAAATTAGGTACTTTTATTCCGTCATGTTTTATAATTAATCTTGCATTAAGTGAGTGAATTTTACAAAAAAAATTCCTGATTAATAACAAATAATTTTATTGAATAAAATTGCAGTTATTAAATGCTGTAGGCCAAGTTCGGAAAGCTGTACAGATACAACCGGAATTGCCACCATTGCCGGATATAAACTCCCTAAATCTAGGTAAATATCACTATTTTTCTTGGGTGTATAAGGATATTTCATCACGTAGTTGACTATAATTCGTAGTGTCGTAGATTGATTCATATTTTGATTTTAACATTTTTTTTTGTATACAGCTTTGTTGAATAACAATCAAGTTGCCTTTTTTATCCAATCATAAGTCTCTAACCTATAATGTGTTATTTTGATGTAGAATTTAAGAAAAATTGGGCTACTTCCAGGGATGTTTTTCCAAAAACGGGAAACGAAATTAAAACGGATGTAACTTAGAATTGTTGCATCAGTTTTATTCCATCTGTCTATTTAGGTTTAATTTCATTTTAAGTAATTTTGAGTAATTTTAGATCGCCTAATACACTTTTTCATGAAAAGTTAGGGTTTTTCACAATTTTCGGAAAATTCGGTAGGATTTTCCAAATGTTATAGGGTTACAATTGTAGAGATTTGTATTTAGAATGAAATTTAACAATTACGATTTCGATATCTTTCGTAATTTTTGAGATATTTCAGTTCCAGTTAGATGGCATCTGCTTATAATCTTGGAACGAGACTCTTGAAAATATTAGTTCTAATTGAGGGAAGTCTCTAAAATTTGCTTCACTACTGTTTTTCGATTTAAACTACTACTAGAAAATATTTTTGTTCTATTAACCCCCGGTATTTAGGGTTGAGCAATCTGTTCTCTTATTTTAAATGAAATTCAAGGTGACTTCTAATATTTTTCAATGTTCTCGTAGTCTTGTCTCTCTGAATTTTTCCAGTGTATGAGTCAATCTACGACACGACACTCTAAAGGTGTAGCCGACTACAAGGCGAAATACAATTGTATACTCTGTACTTTCTAATTAATTAACCGATTAATTAATTAACTTGTGGGATAATTGCTTGATTCTTGCAGAACCGGCACCTTCGAGTTATTTTATAGAAAAAGGTATCAGGTTTAATTTACACTCTTTATTAATTTAATTTTAATTTTGAAATTTATTTATTTGGTTGTAAATAATTAATATTTTTTTGTTTTAAAAAAATTCACACATACACGTCACAAACTATAAAAATGCTGTAGTATAACAGCTTTTCTCTAAAGCAATAATTTGTAGTTGGCGAACCATTAAGGAATACACCAACACCAGGACGTGGTGGTACTGGTAGTGGTGGTGGTGGTGGTCATGATTTAAATCAAAGTAGCTTAAGTCCAGTACCACCACCATCAACAACAACGGCACATCAATACGGTCGTATTAGTCCATTACCGAAATGGGCTAGAGGTACTATCGATAATAATAACAATAATAATAATTTAATTAAAAAAAAAAACAGGAGAATAAATTTTGCACTCGTATTTCTTTTAAATACCACATTTTACCTTGAAGTTGGCCATTTTTTTTCTTATACGTAGTGTTGTAGCTTTGTTCGTTTATTTGAAAATTATATTAACAAATTACAAATTTGGTACAGTATGCATCAATCTAGGACATTATGTAACAAAGGCATGGCCAACTGCAAGATAAAATACCGTAGTACACCTGATCGGTTTATACACATATAAGTACATTTGAAATATGATAGTTGCTTACACGAGACCTAGGGATTTTTTCATTTAAATATTTAAGGATTTAGAGAGTGCAAGTGAAAATTAGAATGAGTACTATTTGTGTCTAAGATAGAAAGTGTCTATAAGCGAAAAAGAGAGCGATAGAGAGGGTAATCGAAGAGACAGAATAATTAGAAAAAGGAAGTATAGTTTAATAAAAAAAAAGGACAAAGGGAGAGTAATCAGCTTAAGAGAGGTGAAAAGATAATAGTTATAGGTACAGAGAGTAAGAGAGAGAGGAGCGATAATTAGAGAAAGATGATGAGAAATAGAAAGTAATCAGGAAAAAATGAAGAAAAAGACAGTGAACGGGACAGGGATAGAGAAAAAAGAGAGTTAGAGAAAGAGGGAGTGAGAAGAAGCGAGAGTTGAAGAGAGAGAGGGGTAGAGTGGGTTATAGAGACAGTGGGAGAAAGTGAGTTAGAGAGGAGGAGAGTGAGTTATAGAGACAGAGGGAGAAGGCGAGTTAGAGAGAGAAGGGTAGTTAGAGAAAGAGCGAGGGAGAGTTAGAGAGAGAGCGTTATAGAAAGAAAGAGCTAGAGAGAGAATGAGCGCTGATAGTGAAGGAGAGTTAGAGTGAGAGTGTTATAGAGAGTGAGCTAGAGGGAGAAATAGCTAGAGAAAGAAGGAGTTAGAGAGAGAATAAGCGAGGAGAGTTGGAGAGAGAGAGAGAGAGAGTTAGAAAGAGAATTGGTTAGAGGGTGAGAGCGAGAGTTTGAGAGAGGGGGGGCAATCACAAAAAGAAAGAAGTATAGGGTAATCAAAGAAAGGGAGACAAAGGGCAAGAAATCAGAATTAGAATAGTATAGTTAGATACGGGGAAAGCAATTAAAGAAAGAGAGTAAGAGAGGCAAAGAAATCGGAAAAAAAAGACAAAAAGAAAGAGAGAAAGAGACGTGGACAGAAAATGACAAATTGAGAGAGAAAAAGAAAGACAGAGAGGAGGAAGGAAGAGACGTAGAGAGCAAAAGAAAGAGGTGGAGCAAATTATTTCAATGCAAGGAAAAAGATGATAAACAGAAATTCATTGAAAATTTGTGGATAAGAAAAAGTAATAAAAAAAATTGCTTCATTTCGTATTTGCTCAGTTTCAAAATTACTCAATTTCTAGCATATTCACAAACCTATGTTTCTACTGTACATGGCCAACACTGTATATTACGTCTTTAATTTCAAAAATTGTAATGATAAAAAACTACCAAACAATTTTTAATCCAAGGAAAAATTTGAGAAACACTAGTATATGTAACTTTTATTCCATTTATTTAGTAATGTCTTTTGCCATTACTGTATATCTATCCGATAATCTTACATCCTGTATCTATAATTGGCTATGCTTTTAGTTGTGTAGACCTGAGCTTCATATTTTACCACATTTGAGCTTTATTAATATACAGAATGTACAAAAGTATATTTAATTTCGCAGTTGGCTATGTTCCACATACATATAGAGTCGTAACTTGATTCGTTTGCTTGTTTTTTTTTTAATTGAAAATTGTCAAATGCAACAATATATGAAGCAAGCTAAGATTCTATTTAATAAAAACATAGCCAACTATTAGATTGAGTAGTGTTATAGAGCACCTGTGTTCTAATTGGTAATTACGGTGTACATATATATATAACTATTTCACATCACAGTTGGCCAAGTCTAGGTTACGTTGTGTCGTAGATTGATTGAGTTGCTTGTTTTTTAATTGAACAACTATCAAATTTGATAAAATATGAATAAATCTACGACACTACCTAACTAAATCATAGCCAACTACGAATTGAAATACACTCTACATCAAATTCAACAAAATTGAATATGTTTATGTATAAATATGAATACGAGTACAAAATTTTAATTAATTATAAAAAAATATGATGAATTTGTTGAAAAATTGTTTACCTCGATGAATTTTAGGGGATAATTCTGATTTATTGTGCCAAGAATTGATACCAAACACGTATCAAGAAACAGGTAAACACAAAAAAATTATTTCATAATCGTTTTATAATACTGTAAGAGGCATGTTGTGGTGTCAAAAAAAAAAAACAAAAAACAAAAGAAAAATTTATAAGGCATGATTAATTAATTGAATTATAAATATTAAAAATAACAAAAACAAAATAACTGCATGTAAATTTTGTCAGCTTCCAGCTAGATAATTGCTTCTTCTTCATCTATTTTAATTAATTTCTAACACCCCATTTTTCTACAGGGTGTACAACAAAATTTTTATCATAAAGTTGGCTCGCTTAGTGTCTTAGTCATATAGTCGTAGATTGGTTCATACTTCATTTAGTTTAACATTTGTTAAGTTAATTGAAGCATCGCCAACTACGAATGTACCACAGTAATCTTCCTTTGTAAGCGTAAGTCGCCTTCTTATTTCAACTATTTGTTGTAAGAGTATTGTTGTTTACAATTCACAGTAATCTGTATTACCGACAATCGTTTAAAACAAAGTCACAGCTTACTACAAAAAAGATTACCGTGGAATACTTGATAGAGAGAGACAACATTATTTACCCTCGCAGTTGGCTGTGTTTTGGTCACTAAATTTGTTCAAATGTTCGAACAAATCTACAACGCACGTTAACTAAAGCCACAGCCGACTTTGATATGTACACCCTGTATTTTTTCCAATAATTAACTAAAAACAGTGTAATTTCTTACATGCATCCAAGGATATTACAGTTTTATCCCAGAATACATTCTGGAAGATGGTAATTAATCAAATTGCATTGAATCAATTGTTGTTCTACTTAAATTATCGATAAAATAATTGAATTTTATTTTTAAAATGGCTCCAGATCAAGCCCCACCAAGACCGCCATTACCACAAGATGGCTTATCACAACGTTTACCACCCCCACCGCCACCACCCCCATCACTACCATTAGAAACAGACGATGAAGATGATGTCTTCAAACATGCGCCGAATTCAACCCAACCAATCATGGTGGCTGCCCATAATTTGCACCGTGAAGTCCGCCAATGGTCGGCTAAAGATAATGAATTGATAGCAGCAGCACGTCGGATGGCCATTTTAATGGCCCATTTATCCGAATTGGTACATAACGATGATAAGGGCAGTAAACGGGAATTGATAGCAACAGCTAAGGCAATAGCTGATGCCAGTGCTGATGTGACACGTATTGCTAAACAATTGGCACGTGAATGTACTGATAAGAGGATACGTACGAATTTGTTGCAAGTTTGTGAACGGATACCGACAATTGCTACACAATTGAAGATTTTGAGTACGGTTAAAGCGACAATGTTGGGGGCGCAAGGTAAATTTCCAGATTATTTCATTCTATTGTGGGTTCGTATCACGTTTTCGATTTGACGCTCAAAAAATGACAAAATTTAAGACAATATTTCTCGTTTGTTTTCCAAACGATTTAAATGATTTTGACAGCATTAGAAAGAATCTTTCAAGGAGCAGAGAATGGCATGCTCCGTTTTAGAAAATTGTTATTTGATTTTGATTTATCGAGGAAAATCTGGAGACATGTTTTTTGTTGTAATTACTTATTTTCTATATTTTCCCCCATAATTTCGATAATATTGTTTATTTTGGGGTGAAATCCTGAGTTTTTATAGTAAATTGAAAACGCCTTCCAAATCTGTAAGAAATTTTCCAAACGTACTATTACTTTCCCGGAAAATTGATTAAAAAGTTGAAAATATTATTGGCATTTGTAGATTGATTTCTCATTTGTTTTCTAATAGACTTAAGACAGTATTTCTTATTTATTTTCCGATCGATTTAGATGGTTTAAGTGGAATTGGAAAGAGTATTTTAGGGCGTAGTCGATAACGTCTTCCGTTTTGGAAAATTCTAATTATATTTTGAACTACTTAGGAAAATGTAGAACCATGTTTTTTTGTTGCAGTTTCTTATAATTTTCTATATTTTCCCTTCTAATTTGGGTAATATTGTTTATTTTGCAATGAAATTTTAGATTTTGACAGAAAATTGAACGCGCTTTCCATGTTTACTAGAAAATTTCCAATAACCTTGTTAGTTTTACGGAAAATTGCTAACAAAGTTGGTAATTTTGTTCCAATTTGTGGATGGATTTCTCGTTTGTCTTCTAACAGTTGTAAAATATTTATTTTCCAACCAGTTTTATTTATTCAAGCAAAATTGGAAAGAGCATTTCAAGGACCAGGGAAAGACGTTTTCCGTTTTAGAAAATTCCACTTAGATTTTGAATTATTGAGGAAAATACAGGGTCATGTTTTTTTGTTGCAATTTCTTATATTTTTTTATATTTACTCCTGATAATTTGGCTAATATTCTTTATTTGGCAATGCAAATCCAGATTTTAATAAGAAATTGAAAGCGCTTTCAAAGTCTGTAAGGAATTTCCCAATCAAACTGTTAGTTTTCCGGAAAATTGCAAAAAAATTGGAAACTTTATTCTAGTTTTTCTTTTACAATTTGAAAGATAAGCAACTGTACAATATTTTATTTGAAAGCTTATAAATGCAGGAACCTCATCACAATCCATTAAATTCCAGTTTGGAAAATCAGAAAAGTTACGTGAGAATTTTTCGCACATTACGGGTGTATTGAAGTGCTATTTTCACATATTGAATATAATTGCCAACGTAGGGCATACCATTGATTTTCCGAAAATTGCCATTTTCGTTAGGAAACTCACGAAAATTCCTGGAAAATTTGTTTGAAAAGGCAACACTTCTATTTGAAAATAGATCGGTTTGAGTACAAGGGGTAGTTATAATTTGCAACAAAATTTAGAACATTTTGAAAGTTGTTTTATTGACGTTTCGAAGTTGCCATTTTTGTGTGGAAATTCTTGGAAATCTTTGGAAAATTCATTTGAAAGGGCAACATTTGCTTGAAAGTAAATCGGTTTTATTCTAACTAATTTGGAGATAGCCATGATTCCGAAATTCGTTGTCTAGGTCAGATAGTGTAATTTTGAGTACCCACTCGTTACGTAGATTGCTAAATTTGAGTTACTAGAAGGTCTGTAGTTGTATTCTCTAATTTTTTTTTTAGGGCAATTCATTACTGTGACAACTCTAGAGATTTACAGCCTCTTTTGAATAAGTTGTTTTATTCTTATTTTTTTTCAATTCTAAAGAGTGAGAGAGAAGCTGTATTTCAAGCAACTGTATCTTTGACGTTGTCGTAGTTACAAATCACCAAAAAGCTAAAGAATACGACTGGTAGATTTCTTCATAGATTTCAATAAAGACTTAACAATTTTGGGCGCTCAAGTTTAAATTTTTTAATATAGAGAACGCATCTTCCTACTTAACTATCATCACAGTACACTGTTCGAACAAAATCGATCTACTTTGAGATAAAAGCGTTTCTTTTGTAGTTGTTCAACGATAGTTGTTTGTAGTTTTCCAACGATAATTACAATTTTTGATAAATTGATTAAATACTCTATAGATTATTCTAAATTTTATCGAAAATTAATTATGTTTAATGTGTGGAAATAACACTTGAATACACTCGTACTTATTCGAAGATTTTCACGTAACTTTTCTAATTTTCAAAAATCGGATTTTCCAAGATCGTCATGCTTTTCCTTCTTGTTTAAGTTACAAAATAAAACACTTCATCAAAGAGATTTATCTTAAAAATTGTAGAAAATAAATTGGAATAAAGTTATCAAATTCTTTATTAATTTTCCAGAAAACTAACGGTTCAATTGGAAATTTTCTTGCAGATTTGGAAAACGCATTTAATTTCCTATAAAAATCTACAATTTCACCACAAAATAAAAAATATATTATCTGCATTACAATGGACAATTTAGAAAATCATAAGAAATAATAACAAAAAACAAACTCTTACATTTTCTTCAATAACACAAAATTTAATTCGAATTTTCCATAACGGGAAACTTGAATACATGCGTCTTAAAATATTCTTTCCATCTCTGCTTAAATCATTCAAACTGATTGAAAAATTAATAGGGAATTCTGTCTTAAACGTGTTAGAAAACAAATCAGAAATCCATCCACAAATTGAAAGAAAGTTTTCAACTTTATTACCAATTTTCGGGAAAACAAACATGTCTATTGGAAGATTTCTGGCAAATTGGCAAAACGAGTTCAATTTTCTATTAAAATCTAGAATTGCATTGCAACATAGACAATGTTATCCGAACTATAAAGGAAAATATAGAAATTGCAACAAAAAAACATGGTTCTACATTTTCCTAAATAACTCAAAAACTAAATGGAATTTTCTAAAACGAAAAACGTCTTTCTCTGCTCCTTGAAATGCTTTTTCCAACACCGCTTAAATCATTTAATTAGGTTGCAAAATAAATGGGAAATACTGTCTTAAACTTGTCAGAAAATAAACGAGAAATCTCTGGAACCAAATTTTCAACTTTAATAGCAATTTTCCGGAAAACTTGGCAAGTTTATTGAAAAATTCCTGGCAAATTTGAAAAATGAGTTAATTGTCTCTCAAAATCGAGAATTTTATTGCAAAATAGACAATATTAACAGAATTATATGAGAAAATTATAAGAAATTACAACAAAAAACAAGCTCCTACATTTTCTTCTATAACTGTAAATCTAATTAGAATTTTCTAAAACGGAAAACGTCATTCCCTGCGTCTTAAAATACTCGTTCCAAACTTACTTAAATCATGTAAATCGGTAGAAAAATGAATGACTAATATTGTTTTGAATATTGACATTTTCGAGCGTCTAATCGAAAATTATTCGATACGTACTTTTAATACAATTGCACTGTACATTTTGTAAATAATTCTTCAATATTGTAAATGCTGCTTATATTAGCGAAAGGAAGGCTGAAAAAAGGTAGCGCTTTATTTGTTGTTAATTAAAATTAACGTTGATCAAATTTACTAAGTAATTTCATATTTTGTAGGCTCAGAAGAGGATCGTGAGGCTACCGAAATGTTGGAAGGTAACGCACAGAATTTGATGCAAAGCGTCAAAGAGACGGTACGTGCTGCCGAGAGTGCCAGCGTTAAGATCCAAGCACAGACACACGGCCGTTTACGTTGGGTACGCCGCCAACCTTGGTATGCGTACGCTTAAATCGTGCCATAATCACAACAATAACAACAACGATATTGTGTTCAATGTTTTAATTCGATTTTAATTTCTAATCTAAACTAACTCTCTATTTACACTTATAAACAATCATTGTATAGAAGACAATTAATTAATTAATCAGTTAATTAATTAATTAATTAATTACAATTAGAAATGGTCCTATGAATAAATACTTGCCTTAGAATTTGAGACTTAAACAGAACAGAGAATAGTTATTTTTCTATGCTTTATTATTATTGTTGATTACGAGTTTTAAAAGAAATACAGGATGTACAACGATATTTCACCTTTTAGTTGGCAATGACTTTATTACACAATATCGTAGATTAGCTCATACAATACTTTTTAAAATTTTAACAACCGGTTACCATGACAATATTATTTTATTCTTGTCTCTTTTTAATCGTACATACGATGCAATTGTAGACTGAGATAGAAGTTTTAAAGCGACTGTCAATATAGTGTTGTTATGGTAACGGGAATATAGTAAATCTAGTGATCAAGAAACAAATGACAGATATGTCTAGTCATAGGAAAGTAGTAGAAAGCGGGAAATTTAAATAAACAATAATACAACGGTATATTACACAGAAATTCAATAAAACGTAATCAAAATCAACAAAATAAAGTCTTCTAAAATAAAATTCATTCAAAATAAGAAAGAAACATATTCAAAAACATAATTGAGGTTATATTTTTCATTATTTAGTTCGCTAGTGTTACCAATGTAAAGATACAAATTTTACCATATGTTTCTATATTAAAATTACTAGACCTTGAAACTATAAGGTTGGCAACTAATTCAAAATTTTATACTACATAACCAACAATATTTTACCAAATTTATGAAATAATCTACGACGTTATATACCGAATGCATGGCCAATTGAATTATCGTTCTATTATCCTGTAAGAGTGCAATAGGTGCCAAATTTGTTTTAATTTCAATTGCTATATCTATAAATTTATAGATCTATATATTGATAAATTCTAGACTTTCTCGCCAATTAAGCCAATCAAGCAATATTTCTCTATATGAAGCTTTAACAAATATTAATTAGTAATTGTGTTTAGATATATGTTAACACAAAACAAAACAAAAAAATATATATTGCTTTTATTGTTTTTATAGATCATCTAATTTAAAATTGTATTTTTTGGTAATTTTCAGAATTTATTTATAACTTAATATTGTTTTATAATGTTGGAATGAATGTATTCTTACTCTTTTTTTTTGTCTTTTATTTTGCAAATAAATAATACAATAACGATATATTTTGTTTATTCTACCCCTTCACGGATATTTAAAATTAGCGCTAATTTGATATAAGAGCGACATCTATTGGTTTATTATTCGATTAATTATAAATTGCCAAATTTTCAATTTTGTATCAGGAGTACATGAATTTGTAAATCGTTTGTTTCTGAATTTACTCAGTTTTAACCCACATATTGGCTACTGAGTAATTTAAGAGCTTAAGTATTCTGTATATAGGTTAGAAATAATTAAATAATGTCAATTAAGGTTAATTTCGACCGAAAATACATTAAGATTGATTATAATTGTAGTCAACTTTATAAACACGGATGTATTGCGTGTTGCATACAAACAATGATGAAAACAAATGAACATTCTGTCATGTTATCGCTTTAATGCACGAAGTGAGCCTTCTTGATACTATCGCTTTAATGGTCTTGCGCAATTGTCAGTATGATTATCGAAGACCTCCAATTCACTCCTACATTCCTAATACAAAATTGAAAATTTTTCGACAATCATGGCGCCGAAATCAGGCCCTAGTAACTTTGATGGACAAACAATTCCCCTTGCCCCTGCCGAAAATTTGTAGTTTCAAACCGAATCTTTAGATAGCAGTTTTGTCTAAACAGCTACAGAACGCTGTATTGGTTCAAATAATAGTGATTTTCTGACCAATCGTTTGCCTTATTTGCGAATTATGTTTCGTGATTCGAGCAGGCATTTTACAAAAACAATCTTAACGTTGTTCTGTTGTTTTTCTAGACCGGTATATTCGCAATGGGCGTCATAATGATTACGTTGTGTATAAATGACGTCACGGATTAACGTCATTCAAAAATGTGATTTGAGCGCCATCTAAAAATTTACTCGAATTTTAACGGGGAATTATTCTATAATGGAAGTGAGTAGACCCTGGCGAAATATTTCGATTGTTTGATGAATTAGATGGCTTGATGTTGCTACTAATTTCCTAATGTAGAGGTAAATTTGAATATCTATAGATTGCATTGTAATTAAAATGGTTATTAGGAAATTCTTCTAATAAATGTAAAAATATAGAATTATTTATTAATCAAAAATATTATTAATAATTAAACATAATCATAAATATTGTTAATTTCGAAATAAATTGTTTCGACTTTAATTAAAATTTCAAATCGAATGAATTGATTTTTTCCGTAATAAAAAGAACTATAAGCAGACAACTTTATTAACGTGATTGTATTGTGTGTTGCATACTTGTAAGTTAAAAATTGCTACTTTTTCTTTTTATTAGAGAAAATATGCGTGATTTTCTTAAAAACGCAATGTCCTTGATTACAATGTGCTCTGAATAAAAAACGTATGTCGTGGTTTAATTGCTATACGTTCTCGGTTCATTACGATTCGGCAAACAATCCTAATTGATAAATAGTTAATTGATAAAATAGGCATGGAATTGACAACGTACGTTGTATTTTTCTTCGAATAAATATTATATTGTATTGATCTAAGCGTTACGTTCAGAAATTAAGTAATTTGTCTCTTGATTTTGGTGTAGTGCATTGTTAGAGTGGTTTTTAATTACAATAAGCAGTAAGCTCTGGATATGAAACGTACGTCGCTGCTCGATTGCTCTATATGTTTTCAATTCATTCCAATAATAACTTTAATTGATTCTAACGGATTGACATAGAATTGGGAACGTATGTCGTAATTTTCTTGTATACAATTATTATTATCATTTACTGATACAAGGTTGATAATTAAATGGTCAATATATTTTCCATTTATTACAATCTAATTCCATTATAAACATAATATTAATTGATAACATCGGGTACATTTGTATGTATTTGGAACATATGTCGTAAATTTATTGTAGGCAAATAAAGTGAATGTTGTGTTGATCTACGAGTTACGTTCAGACAGTTTGAGTCAGAAATCAAGTATCGAGTCATAAATTTTATAATCTGCCTTTTGATTTCCTTCATAACAGGCCTATAGAAAGAGAACGTAAGTTCAGAATTAGATCGAAAAATAGATAAACAACTGACAATATTTCCTAGATCTATTGATTTCTCAATTGCTAATAGGTGCCAAATTCTAATAACAATTGTATCAAGTTATGAGATACGTTCTAGTATAGTTTGAAGTTAAAAATAATTGTTTTGGTATTAATTCGATTAGAATAGACATTGAAATGAGAACGTAAGTCGTAGTTTAATGCATTTTATTGTATAAAAATAAATATAAAACTGATATCTACAGGGTATTTAACAAATATTTCACTTCAAAGTTGGCTGTGCTTGTTATTACATAATGTTGTAGCTTGGTTCGGATACTTGATAACTATTAACAACAAATGACAAATTTAATGTGATATGAACCAATCTACGACATTACGTAACTAAAACACAGCCAAATTTGAAATGAAATATCTGTATGTGTAACAGTGTATCAGTAGAATATTTGTAATAATATTTCAGTTGTAACAATTAAATTTTTACAACTATAAGTCTTTTTATCGACTGTTATTATGCCCTAAACTAACGGATTTTGTTCGATTGATTGATTCCCTTTTTTTATCTGATAAGGGCTGGAGTACCTGGTACTTGGTACCTTGCGCTTTTTGACTCTACCGTACCGTTACCGTACGCACTAATTGCGTAATTTTTTGAGTAAATTAAGGAATTGGTAAATTTCAATTTTAGCATAATTGAGCTACAACTGTTTCTTAATTTATACGAATAGTTATTTCTTTGTAATCCTATTTTGGGGGTTTGGATTTAAATTTTTATAATTTAGTTAATATTATCGGTTGCAGGAAAAACCAAACGACCCTTGATTTTGATAAGTGACGATTTCAGCACCCTTGGGGGCGTGCTTTAACAATCCTCACTCTGTCTCTGCTGCAGTGTATTTTCCCTTTTGTTTACTTTTCCTATATGTTTCTTCTTACTTTTTTTCTCAGCAGTCAGTCCTTCAGCGTTCGCTCAATGGAGCATTTTTCCCTTCCTTCCCTCTTGGGCTCTGGACTCTGGAAACTGAAGATCACCCTATCCTTTCCCTTCCTTTGTGTGTTTGTTTCGATTGTCGGTACTGTAGTACCGATCTCTCATCTTATCGATTTCCATCAAGAATTTCAAATGTGCCTTCTCTTTCAGTTCCGCATTGTTTGTTTCTTTTTCTAACATAAACTATTAATAGTTGGGCTTACAGTTTTCTATATTAGCCTTTTCCGGTACTCGGTTAGTCAAATTCTTTCAATTAAACATTGATGCTAATATCGACTCTATAAACAAAGAGTTTAAAGATTATCTATGAACAAGGAGGTACTTTTTGAAATATGTGCGATGGTTTTAATCTCGTACCAGTCTCTAGAGAACGATTTCATTCGCCAATGGCGACATTACCGTTTATCCCAGAAAAATAATTTCTGAATTATTTCCGTTTATTCTCGATTTAAAATGTATCTACCGTTATAAGCCCCAGAAAAAAAAGGTAATATTTTATTTAGGGGAGTTTCGGGGAGTTTAGAGTCTCTGGAAAGAGTCGAGATTTTGAGACCACGCGATCCCGGAACTGTTTATCGACAACATCTCTGAATTCCGCCCGGAATTTTCGATCTTTGCAATCGTGGAAAGGGCGCTGCGACTACATTTCGGCGCTGTCTCAAATCGGCTACAACCAAGGGGCACTCATCGAGTTCCTGTAGGACATCGACACGATAAGTTTCCTTGAGTTTTTTTATTTAACTAACTAACGTTAATTACTGCACGAGAATTAAATTAATATCTAGAGTTTGGATCTACAGTCGCACAATAAAAATTTCAACTGTCAAAACTTACCAGTGACGTAATTGATTTAATATTCCAATAATTTGCAATTTACTTGTAATTAATTAAATATAAAAATAATTTCCATGATTCATATTTAATAAAATTAGTAAATTAATTTAGACTTATGGATGATTGATAAATTTGTGCCTAACATTTCATTTATTTTTGAGTATAAATCATTTGTTTATTAACCTAAACGAACTATAATGAGAGAAAAGTGGTGGGGGAAACCGAATCTGTCAAAATTTCGCTAAAATCGAACACCTGCATTTTAGCGATGACGTTGCTAAGTCAAACGGATTATTACAATTGGTCGACTGTTTTTCTAAATTCTGTTGCTATCGATACAGAGCGCTCTGCCTTGTTGTTGTTTGTTGACGGATAAAACAACTAATTTAAAACCGAAATTCATGTGCCGCTCTTGTCAAATTTTTCAGGGATTAGATTTGACAGCACCCAGAAGAAGTGCCCAAATCCTAAGTCTATTAATATCTACTGTGGGTACTTCCGTCCCATTTCGTTATATATTTTTTTATTTAAAAAGTCGTTGAAAAATCAGAATTTATTATTGATAGCAATCTTCATTTGCTACCTTTGTAAATTGACCGTTGGTTAACGTTATCTTGTGTTCGCTTATCTTGCAATTATACACTTTATATTATACACTTACATATATTATACACTTTAAGGTGTATGGTCAGTGAAGCAGGCAATTTTCAACGTAAAAATTTCATGCATTTTCCAATGGATTTTGATGATCTACACGGCATTTGAAAGGGCATTTCTTCGTTGTTGTCGTGAATTATCAGGTTTTTGGAAATTCGAACGTGGTCCGGAGTTACAAAAGAAAAACCGGAAGCATGTTTTTTTATATTTTCGTTCATAACTCTGTTAATATTGCTTATTTTTGAATGAATTTCACACAGCATGTATAAAATTAAAAGTGCTTTCCAACTATGATATTTTCCGATCGCATTGTTAGTTTTTCGGGAAATTTATGAAAAACGAATTGTTGTTTTTATGAGTGCCTTACTTCATCTAGTACCGGATAGAGGGCCTCATCATAATTACAGATTGCTTTATCATATATCTGGGGCGAGCACCTTACGTGTTTGCAATGTTGTCAAACCTCTTTTTTATGATTTAAAACCACACCTTCGGTTTTTATTTCTTTTGTCAATTATCAGTATTTTTTCTGGTTTTTAACGCAGTTACGGTCATATATTCGTCTTATTTGTTTGAGGGTTAATTTTTATGTTTTTTTAAAGACATTCTAAACAAGTAGGGACGTCTATATATCTATTTTTGTAATTTATTTTTTAACCAACAGAACAACAAACGAAAAAAACTTACAAATACTCGAAATGTTATAAATACGAATAATATTTACAAAATTACCGAAGGGGTGGTTTTAAATCATAAAAAAGAGGTTTGACAACATTGCAAACACGTAATGTGGTCGCCCCAGATATATGATAAAGCAATCTGTAATTATGATGAGGCCCTCTATCTGGTAGTAGATGAAGTAAGCAACTCGTAACGACAACAACAATTCGTTTTTCATAAATTTCCCGAAAAACTAACAATGCGATCGGAAAATATCATAATTGGAAAGCGCTTTCAATTTTATGCATGCTGTGTGAAATTCATTGAAAAATAAGCAATATTGGCAAAGCTATGAATGAAAATATAAAAAAAAAACATACTTCCGGTTTTTCTTTTGTAACTCTGGAGTACGTTCGAATTTCCAAAAACTTGAAAATCCACGACAACAACGAAGAAATGCCCTTTCAAATGCCGTTTACAGCATCAAAATCCGGTGAAAAATGTACGAAATTTTTACTTTGAAAATTACCTTTAAAACTAGCTTTTCTGACCGTTGTCCTTAATTCGTCACTTTCTCTTGTACTAAAAAACTATTCGAATATTTATTAACTTTTTTTGAATTATAAATTCTAACAATTTTTCCGAGTAGCGCAATTCCTGGACTCATCAGTCTATGTGTAAGACCAATTGATAATTAAGTATTTAATTTTTTAAATTGAATTGTCTTATTTTTTAATTCGATTGTTGAGATAGAGTTCATTCCACGATTTTGGACTCTTTCTCTATTATTTTTTTGTAAATCGTAATGGCGCCCTTGGCCAGTTATCTTTGAACACTCGAATCACGATCAACGAGAGTAGAAAACGTTATAAAATGTTGTATCCTGTTTATTTTAACTGAAATGAATCATTGTATGATTTGAATATATCACCGCAATTTATGCCTTTGATTATGTAGTGCCGTAGATTGGTTCTTATTCTACTAAATTTGACATTTGTTTAGGCGAAGCAAGCTACGACATTCCATAACCAAAAACATAACCTGTCAATATGAGAATTAGACGGATTGTACTCGAGTATACTCGTGTCATGGTAATTCGGCCAACTTGGCTCAAAAATTTAGTCAATGAGCTCTTTGGATAGAGAACGTAAATCGTAAATTAAAGCATTTTGTTGTATAAAAATAAATATGAATTATCACAGAGTATTGAACGATATTTCGCTTCAGAATTGGCTGTGTCTGTCATTATGTAGCAAGGTGGGTTGGGACAGTTGAAACAAATTAACAACTGTCAAATTTGTTGAAGTATGAACCAATCGACGATACTAGATTACCAAGCCATAGCCAATTCTGAAATGAAATACCATAATTTATTTCGCAGTTAGCGTGCAGTGTCGTGGATTGTTTCATATTTTATTAAATTCAACCAAGCCACAGCCAACTGCCTATTATGCTATTATACTAGAATAATTTAGTTTACAGTTGGCCATGCTTTCGATACATAATGTCGTAGCTTTGTTCATATTGCGCCATTATAACTAACAATAAGAATTCTAGAAGATCTCCTAATACCAATTCGAAAAGTTCCCAACAATCATGGCGGTTCTATCGTTTGAATTGAACAAGTAGATGTCGCTACGAATTTCAAATGTGGCGGTAAATTCAAATAAATTGTACAGAATGATTATTTAAAGTGAATTTTTGAATAATTTATTAGAATTTTACGTTAAATACAGGCCACTTTCACTTCTACGGTAGAATTTAGCAATTTTTACCGACTTTCTTGCTGTTTTGTTAACCTATTTACACAAATTTTCATTTTAATTAAAAATAAATGAAAAGAAAGTGAAATTGGAAATAATCTCGCTATTTTAATAATAATTGTAATAATAAGACAACAATTTAAATTAATTAATCTCTTAATTTATTAAACTATCTTTGGTAATTAATTATCAATTAAATTAAACGAATATAGAAAAGAATCAAATTAACTTAGATTTAATAATACATAATGAACGTGATGCGTTTGTTTCCTCTGTTTATATCAATGAAACTTTCCAAATCTTTGTAATCAAACAACAATCATTAAATTAATTACAAATACGAATACTTTAGGGCTTTGTTGTTTTATTTTTTCGTTTGTTTTGCGTTATTCTTTTGTTCCAAAAATTATCGCCGCACAAATCGGAATTTGAACGTATCTTTGGGCAATGCCAACGATCCAACCGGCACACAATAATCGCATCCGTTGGCTGGCAAAATCGTAAAATTCTGCAATAAACCACCCAAAATCCCAAAACTAATCAATTGTACCAACTTATAGCCCATACAACTACGCCGACCACCACCAAATGGTAAGAAATATTCGGGTTTAAATAGCGTATTGTCGTCTTTGATGAAACGTTCCGGTTGAAATCGTATCGGATCCGTCCACAATTCCTCCGACATGCTCAGATCGTAATTGTTGAGGAATATCACCGATCCCTCTTCGATGCGATAATTGTTGATTGTACTGTTACGATTGGCGACTCTCGGTACGATCGGCGATGCGATCAATCGGATCGCTTCGAAGATTGTTGCTTCGATGTAGGGTAGTTGGTTGCGATCTGATATTGTTAGCGGTTTACCGTTGAGACGTTGGTCGATTTCTTGTTGGATGCGATTTTGAATTTGCGGTTTTTTTGCTAAATAAGCGAAGAGTTTGATGAGGAAATTACCGACAGCGGAATGGCCGCCGATTATGTCTTCCAAAGCGAACAAAGCTGCATCCCAACTTAAATCGTCGCTTTGCAATTTGGTCGCTTTAATCAAACTTTCAACGTAATCGTTCGCTTCGATATCGTCCACGATATCGTAACGATTCCCGATAATTTCTTGCTGAACAAATTCGCGGATTTCGTGCGTTAAATTGTTGATATATTGCAGATTTTTCCGATGGAAAGGCAGTAGAAACGGTAGAAAATCAGCAGCGTAGCCTTGGTTAACCTCGTAGAAGATCGTATCGTAATTGTCGACGATTTTGACGAATTTCTCGTCGTTGAAATCGAACGATTTCGTACAGAAATGATTGATGAAGATGTTCGCACACGATCGCAAAATAATCGGCTTCAAATCGACAATACAATTCTCGTTAATTCTCGTTAGAATCTCCCCAACGCCACTACTGACCAAATCCTCCAAATCGTTGAATTTATTGGTGTGCGATCGGGGGAAAGTGTGCGTTTTCAACATATCGCGACGGATTTTCTGCGTATTCGACCAATCACAGAACGCCAAAGCTATAATTATACAAAAAAAAAAATTAGTTTCAACCGGGATTGAACCTACAATTATACAAACTTACAGTTCTCTTTATTGCCGCAGAATAATTGGCGGTAACGTTCGAAATTCGGCCGGGAATCGAAATGGTGGCCTTTCGTCACTAAAGCCTCACGGATATTCTTCTGGCCATTGACGACAACACATTTGATTGTGCCCAATTGTAATTTGTAGATGTTGCCATATTTCTTCGATAATTCGTTGAATGCCTGATATGGTACTTGATAGCCTGATAATAGATGTAAATGGCCGATTATTGGTAATTTTCTTGGTGTTGGTGGTTCTACCCCATAATCTTCTCCAGTTTGTTCGTTTTTTTTGATTGATTTTCGGCGTTTCTTTATTGGAATAATGTCGACGATAATGGTCGATTATTGTTAAAATACAGGCGACAATCACCATAATTAATAGAATTAAAGTGTATTGTGTTAAGTAAGATGATGATGGTGATGGTGATGATGATGATGATGATGATGATGATGATGATGATGATGATGATGATGATGATGATGATGATGCCATTTTCACTGATTAATTAATTAATCAATTAATAAAAAATGCACTAGAGAACAACGTTTCTTCAACAATTTGGTGGTTAGGTGTTGTTGTATGGGGCGTTAAGCGAAGACGTCGTCTGATTTCCTTCTTGATGCTGATCTCTTTTTTATACTCACAGATCACTGATTGTCATTTTAATAAATCGAAATTCATTTATTCCAACAATCAATCTTTCTTCCATCTGTATTTATGTGTTTGTTTATTTGTGCATGTGTGCGTGTGTGTGTAATAGAGGAGATGGAGATGTTTAAGAGGGGCCTCCATCTATCTTTCTTTAATTTTTATTTTTTGTTTCTCTCTCGACCGCCTTTTCGACAAAAATCACCTAATTATTCGGCCACCTTGATTCGATATCCATAATTATTAGCATTTTTAATTATAGTAAATTCTAGAAAGAAACGTTTGTTGTTACTCAATTCATTACAATTAGAACAATAATTTTAATCGGTCATATTGGCCAGAAATTGGACTGAGAACCTATGTCGTTACTTATTTGTAAAAAATCTAAGTTAGTCAACTTGATCCTATATAGATTATTGTAAATTGTGTACAATTTTTTCCAATTCATTATAATGAGTTAAATCATTTTAATCGATATCGGAAAGGCATTGGATTGATAACATATGTCGTTATTTACTCTCAATTCATTACGATTTTCCCCCAGTATCTGTGTTTATGAATATGTGCGTGTGTTAGAAGACATGGGGATGTTTAAGGGGGCCTCCACTTGTCTTTCTTTTCTTTAATTTTTTGGTCTCTCAGTCGCCTAACAATTTGGCCAATTTGATTCGATATTCATAATTACAAGCATTTTTAATAAAAACGTACGTCGTTACTCAGTTCATAACAATTAGGAAAATAATCTTAATTGATCATGTTGGGTAGAATTTGGATTGAGAACGTATGTCGCTACTTGTAAAAAATGTAATTCAGACAACTTAATCTTATTCACTGGCGAATATACGAGTTTGTTTAGAAAAAATCTCATTGGTTCTAATATAAATGCGCAAAATTTGAAAATAACCAATAACCTAGCAGACCAAACACTTCGTTGTAATATAAAGGCGCCAAATCTTAAAACAACCAATAATCTAGATAAACTGATTGTAATGCCAACTAAGCATACATAAAGTTACTAGATTCTTGGGGAATTAAATTAGTAAAAGTTGGGAATTTTTATTCCGTCATCAATCCACCATAAAATGACTGAATTTAGTGTACAGTAAGCTTTAAATGTCCACTAGTTTTTCCAGTGAGGAAAATCATTTTAATTGACCAGATCGGAGAGGGGCATTGAACGAGAACATATGTCGTTACTAAAGCTATACGTTTTCATTTGTATCCACCCGTATGTCTTTTCAAAAAAAAATGATAATTTTACCAACTTGACTCTAATCAATTGTAAAATACTGCTTAAAAGTACTTTTAATTACAATAAGCTCTAGATTAGAAACGAATGTCGTTACTTAATTACACTATACATATTTTTTTGTACACATATATGGTGTTGTATTAATCTACGCGTTACGTTCAGATAATTTAGATAATTTAATAAATTTAATACGTGTTTCACCATTATAAAACATTAAAATCATTTCTAATTATAATAGGCTAAGGCTAGAAAACGTACGTCGTTTCTAAATTGCGCCCAATTCAATTTATTTTAATTGATCAGATCGGATAATCACTGGATTGAGAACGTATGTTGTAATTTAACTGCAGACAAATAAATATTTAGTTGAACCGATGTACGCGTTACGTTCAAATAATTTAATTGATTTCACTAGTGCCAGGTCTATAGAAACATAACGTAAGTCGTGACTTAGATTGGCAAATAGATGATTAATAATCTAAATTATATACAAATGCTTGCATTAAGTTACGTTATACGTTCTTAATTAATTCATCCTAGTTTACTTTGATTTCAAAAGTGAGTCTAATTGTTTTAATATTAATTCGATTGAAATAGACATAAAGATGATAACGTAAGTCGTAGTTTGATGCATTTTGTTTTATAAAAATAAATATAAAATTGAGATATACAGAGTGTCCAACGATATTTCACCTCATAACAGTTGGCTATATTTTGTGTCGTAGCTCTATTCGATCATTTAACAAATACTTAGTAAATATCAAATTTATTAACGTATGAACTAATGTACGACACTATAAAGCCAAGACACAGCCAACTTTAAGGTTATCTACCATTGTATCATTTATCAGTTGTATGTTGTAGCTATTGATCTACGCGTTACGTTCTTATTTCACCGTTTATTTTCATTGAAATGATTCATTATGATGGTAAAACTGTGTATCAAGCTACGACACTACGTAATCAAAAGCATAACCAACTGTCGATATAAGACGATAATTCAGTCAACTTGATTTGTACGGTAACTTGATTGACTCCATGATCAGATCAATTAGAACATCTTGTAGATAGAGAACGTAAGTCGTTACTTAAACCGGTAGTTATGATAATCAAAATTTTCTTCATCTATTGATATTTTTAATTTTTAATTGCTAATAACTGTCAAATTCTAATAATAATTGTATCAAAGTACGCCATACGTTCATAATTTATACAAATATTTTGATATTTAAAATAATTATAGTCAATTGCTTTGACATCAATTCAATTAGAGGAGGCAACGAAATGAGAACGTACATTGTATTCTCTAAATTTTTGGCAATTGGTTACCAAAACGACCTTCAACAAATCTTCTATTTCACTCTTTACAATCCCATCGTATGTAAAATTGAAAAGAGACAATAATAAAATAGTCATAGTAACCAATCTCTAAGAAGTTAAAGAACACTATTGTATAATTTAATACATTATGCTCTATAAAAATAATTATAGTGTCGTAACTTTATTCATACTTTAATAAATTTGACATTTTTTGTTGTTCAAATAGTTGAATAAAGCTACGACATTACGTAATCAATAGACAAATTACGAAGTAAATTAATATGTTACCCTTGATATGTATGATGTATTGATCTATGCGTTACGTTCTTATTTCATTGTTTACTTTCATTATCAATGATAATGATAATAAACAAATAATCAAATGATGATATTTCAAGCATATTTCAACTTTATTCAGTTGTTTCAAATATTCATCAACTTTAAATATTCAATTAAATGTCAAATTCTTGTAATAATCGTATCAAGTTACGATATACGTTCCCAAATCATAGCCTACTTCGATTAATGAGTCAGTTAACTTGATTCTGTACTAATAATGTAATAAAACAAATGAATTAAATTTACAGGTTAATTTATAGTACAATCACCGAGATAAGTTGAAATTTAATTCTTTAAAATTTGAGAAAAATTACAAAATTTTAATGCACTTTCTTTCATAGAAATTCGTCTCACAGCCTACTTTTTATTGTTTTGTTGTTATTAATTCTTGGAGAATTTTAAATAATGCACAACATATTCAAATGTTTCTAGAAACAAATTTTGATAATAAAAATGTGACATATAGATATTTGGTGTTTTTTGTTATTTGAATTGTCCTTTTACCTTTGTTATTGTTATTTAATAAATAATAGAACAAGAACAGTTCATCAAACCTTTATATCCCCTAATTTATTTATTTATTTTTTGGGACTAATCTTTTAAAATTCAAGATTACAGTTATTTGTGCCTTTTTAATATCGATTTCTTCTCCTATTGTTATTATATGGAGTGTACTACAGTTATTTATCTCAAAATTGGCTAGGCCTTTGATACATCATGTCTTAGCTTTCTTCGGACATTTGACACGTACATAAATGGAGTAAAATATGAAATAATCTACGACATTACGCCTAATTGATAAACAAATCTAATTTGGAAATGATTTGATTACAAATAATAAGGAAACATAACGATTAGACTCTAGAATTGATAAGAATATGGATGGGGATTACTTAGAATTGAACTGGGACATAACTTGCATAAGACTCCGAATTTCGGTTTCTAGAATAACGGACTACTTTCTTTTTTTCGAATTGTTGTTGTTGTTTCTGATTCTCTCTCTCTCTCTCTCTCAGCCGAATTCTAGAATCGATAGAAGAATTAGATTGTAATTAGATCAAGCACTCATTAAATATACGTGATTATCGATAAGAAAAAAACAAAAAACAACACGAAATAACAATAACAAATCCATAATGATGAATGGTTTTGTTTATTTATTGTTGACGATTTCGGAGATTGATTCATAGGCATTTTAGAAAAATAGGGCGCATCCACCAAATTTACATACGAGTTGATTTCTACAGAGCGTACAACAATTTTTCACCAAATAGTTGGCTACGATTTAATTATGTAGTATCGTAGATTGATTCATACGCTTGAAAAATATATTAAAAAATGATTACATGAATCAATCTATGACACTAAATAATCAAAGCATAACCAACTGCGATTAATTATTTAAGATTGAATCATGTAGCCTGCGTCAAGAGACGCCATTTATAAGAAACAAAAATTCATAGCCGACTTTTTACTTTTATGTAAATTTGTGTGTGCTACAAATGAAATAATTGATTAAAATTTAATCCAGTTGTCTATGCCGAAAGACGCCATCTTTAATTAAAACAAAACAAAACTCATAGGCGACTTTTTACATTTACATCTGTTTAACAAATGAAATAATTCAAATTAATCAAAAATAATTATTTAATTTAATTGGGAAGAAATATCTAGACAATTAAATAGAATTTTATGTAGGTAAATGGTGTCATTTAACCCAAGCTACTCGATTCATTTAGTGGAAGAATCTTTCTAGATTCTTCTATTTTGTAATAAATGGACTGAAATTTAAAGTGAATTTGGATCAAAATTTACAAATGTTGAATTTACAGCGTCAATATTTAAATTGGAAATTTTTGAATGTTTGAATGCAATTTTTTGTTCTTTAATTGGAATAAATTTTAAATATTTGTATCTAGAAAACCGACTGAAAACAATCGTCGATTTCAGCTAAATTTGAGGACAATAACAAGCAAAATTCATCTGAACTACTGTAGAATGTTATTTTGAGATATAAACTGTTCAACTGGGGACTAGAGAAGTTTAAATTTCTCTAAAAACTTTCGGTAGGCGCGTGTGAAAAAATCGCATAGACAATTGAATTGAATTTTATGCAAATGGCGTCGTTTAACACAGCCTACTGGATTAATTTTCTAGTATAATCTGAAAAATCAGTATTTACTGGAAATAATGATAAATTTCAGTTGAATTTAATTTAAAATTTATTAATTTTGATAAAAATTAAATTGTTTCAAATCTTTGAATTTTAAATTTTTGAAAATTTGAATGTAATTCTTTCTAGTTTAGTTGAACTGAAATTTCTAAATTTCAGTTTGAAAATTAGCGGAAAATGATCAATTTTAGCCAAATTATAGACGTCAACAAAAGATATTTGGATTATTTTACCAGAAACAACTGAAATTCCACTGAAAATTTAAGGTTTTAATGAAAAGAAAAACAATTGAAAAAATTCCGGCAAATGGCGTCATTTAGCAAGCTACTAGATTCATTGAGTAACAGATTCTGAAAATTACATAAACTGAAAATAATAACGAGTTTCAGCTGAATCTGAAATACAATTTACAAATTTCGATAAAAATTACGTTGTTTTAAATCGTTGAATTCGAAATTTTTGAAAATTGAATGTAACCTTCCATAGTTTAGTTGAAATAAAATTATAGACGATAACAAAAGAAATTTAAATTATTTTCTAAAAATAATTGAAATTTCCCAAAAAATTGTGCAATAAACAGATGCTAGTGACATGTAGACAATTGAATAGAATGTTATACAAAATGGCGCTATTTAACACAAGCTACAAGATTTATTTAGTAGTAGATTTTGGAAAGTTGATATTTACTGAAAATAACGAATTTCAGCTGAATTTTATGTAAATGATAAATTTCGATAAAAATTACATTGGTTTAAATATAGAAATTAGAAATTTTAGAACTTTTAAAATAAATTTTAAGATTTGTCGCCTCAAAATTAGCTGAAAATAATTAATTTCAGTTAAATTATAGACGATAACAAAAAAAAATTCAATTATTTTACTAAAAACAATCGATTTTTTTTTAAATTTGGGAAGACGCTTGTGTACAAAAAAAAACAAACAATTGAATAAAATTTCTTGCAAATGGCGGTGTTTCACACGAACTACTCGATTCATTTAATAGCATCTTCTGAAAAATAAATTTACAAATTTTGTAAGAAAACTACACTGTTTCAACATAGCTCCTTACATTACAAATTCACTTAATTTGTTTTGTATTTGCAGTTTGAAAATTGGCTGAAAATAATCAATTTCAGTCAAATTATAAACGAGAACAAAAGAAATTTCAATTATTTTACTAAAAACAATCGAAATTTCTTTAAAAATTTAGAAAGACGCTTGTGTACAAAAAAAAAACAAACAATTGAATATTTTTTTTTTGCAAATGGCGCCGCTCAACACAAGCTACTAGATTCATTTTGGGTGCGAATACTGAAAAAAAGAAATCACACAAATTTCGATAAAAATTACTTTAATTTCAAAAATATTCAATATTTGAGCATAACCTAAATATTCTAGACAATTCATAAAACAGTAGAATGAAAGAACCACCCCTTTTGAGGTCGCTAGAATCCCAAAAATATCCCTTAAATAGTCGTCAATTATTAATTTTCACAATTTTATACTACCACTAGCTGACCCGGCAAACGTTGTTCTGCCGTATAAATTATTTCTTGTGAATATTTTGGTTGATAAATAAAAAATAAGGAAAGAATTGTAAGTTTTTGTGGATATAATCTATGACAGTAACAGAAAAGAAGCGCCTTAGACTATGACCGCCGGTAATTTTTTTATTCTAAAGTAAGAGATGAAACAAAGGAAAGCAATTTTAATTTCGAAAAGCAATTGAATGTAGTATATTTTTTGTCAGTCCCTCTCTAGCCAACACAAATAAGTTCGATGACTTGTTGGAAATGTTATGCAATAAAAACTCCAAATTCCAATCTAATTTGTGTATTTTTATCAGCGTCCGGAAGTCTTCCGTTTCAGTTTCCCAAATCAACCAAAAATAATTAAAATTGAAGCTGGCTCAAGTTCAATATTTGGCACACCTTTGTAACCGTATAAATGACATGGCGGCGCATGCATTATTAAATGGCGCACTGTTGTCAGCTTCATTTTCTAAAATAATATAATAGCTGAAATAAAAATTTCAATTAAGTATACAAGAATAGTTTACCTATTTTATAGACGAGATATCAATTTAGTTGCAAGACATTTCTATATCTAAACTTAATATGACAAAACTGACGAGATAATTGTCGTTGTAGTACCCATATTGGCAACAATGTTCGTTTGTTCTATTCACTGTGTGCCTTATTTTCGTTAACACCTAGAACAAAAAAAATATAACATTATATCTTCAATTTGTCAATGTTTGTAAAATGTTTATAAATGGTTTTATCACCATTTTTAAGTCTTCATCTTCGTCAACTAACCTGGCTAATTCTTTGATTTCGAACCATTTAATTTGTTTGATTTCCTTTCGATTATAACGGAACCGTTGGTTCTTATCAACATTCCTAACAACATACAATCCAACCAATGATGCATCACCTTTTTTTGGCTGTACATACTTTTCGTAGTATTCGTTCTTTGATATAATTTGGCTGACATCAAATTGTAATTCTTCATATATTTCTCTAATTGCACATCTTAATGTATCGTTATTATCGTCGATGTCTAATTTTCCTTTCGGAAACGACCATTGACCACTGAAACCACGAATTAGCAGTACGGATCTTTTATCGGCTGCTATCAGAATTGCTCCATAGCGCGGCAATCGTTTAGACTCGTTCACATAGGTGTGGATTTTTGATATGAAATCTTTATTAAGGTTCAATTTTTTGAATACAAACTCTGTGAAGGTTCTACGATCATAATCGTTGGTTCTTGATTTGAGTAGATATTCATCAATGTAATACCAGTAAGCAGGCTCAATTCGCGATGAAATGAATAGTGGCATCAATTCATCATCGAGGTTCGATGGCAGTTTTCCGACACGATCAAGAATTTCTGTTTGGATTTTTTCTGGTGACTCTATGAGAGTTTGTTTGAACCTATTGAAATTGCTTCCCATTTTAAATTTGTTGTAATCCATGTTCACCTCTTATAATTTCAAATTTTTGTAGATTTTGAACAATATACTATGTATCCTTATAAATAGTATATTTGAGAATAATTTCATTTACTATTCATGTATAGAATAGCTGACCCGACAAATGTTGTTGTGAATATTTTGGTTGATAAATAAAAAATAACGAAAGAATTGTAAGTTTTTGTGGATAGACTATGACCGCCGGTAATTTTTTTATTCTAAAGTAAGAGATGAAACAAAGGGAAGCAATTTTAATTTCGAAGAGCAATTGAATGTAGTATATTTTTTGTCAGTCCCTCTCTAGCCAACACAAATAAGTTCGATGGTTTGCCCACGCGAGAACATGCCACGTATAATTGCCCGTGTGAAAAACATGCTGTGCTCAAATCTAAGCCGCAAACAGACATCGTTTGTTCTTGCGACTTATTTGTTGGATTTGTTTCTCTGTTCTTTCTGATCTTCTATTTCGCGTGTTTGTTGCTCTATTCGTTCTACGGCCCAAATCCGCTCCCTTGTGTCTTGCTGGCATTGTTCAATGTAATTCATACACACAAATAGACAAAATTGTTGCCCTTACTGATGAAAAACTTTATACCGATAATGTATTTGTTCTTTTTGTATTTTAGCAATCTTTTTACAATCATAAATTAAAATTAATTACAAAATTTTTTTGAAAATGAAATTTATCAAATACGATTAATTTGCACAAACGCTAAGTTGCTTGTAAAAAATTCAACAATAAATGTATCCATGGTAACCAAATTAAATACTGCGCTACTATTTGTCTGTTAGTTAGTGCAAGGCCTGCTTACAAAAATAATAAAATCTTGATTAAAAAATTGAAGGATAGGGACAGGAGGGTGAAAATTTTGATATATATGCATTGTTGATGAATAATAAAAAAAATATTTTTGTGAAATATTTTTGCATTTGTGATGGGGGCACCCTAATCACCTAGGGGTGTGAAATATACTTTACAACCTATTCTCATACCTACTAAATATACATAAAAAATTTCATGAAAATCGGTCGAGCCGTTTCGGAGGAGTTCAGCCACAAACACCGTGACACGAGATTTTTATATATATAGATAGATATTCATGAATCAATCAGTATGGAGTGATAATTAATGCAGTGAAACCTCTGTATGTGAAACAAATACATAGAAAGAAAGTGTTTGTGTATAATCAGGAAGTTATACTGTATATGTAAATTGTCCTGTTTTATTTATTTATTTTTGTGTGTGTTAGAATATATGTCGCATATTATCACTTCCTTAATCTAAATATTGTACCGTTATCACGCATGATTTCAAACAATGTTCCGCCATTATCGTCATCGTTTCAGCTTCCGTCTTTCGAAAATTTCCATTTACAAAATTCTAACCTTAAATCGAATCAAATCAAATCAAATCCACGAAAAGACAAAAAAAAAACCAAGAAAAAAATTGAAATTAATTTGAAAAAAGACGATTAAATAATAGAACAACATCATTACGTATGATACTCCGTTATTTAAAACGAGAAAATGACGTCAATTTTCAGAATTTTTTTTGTTTACGTACATATTCGCATTGTTCTTGTTGTTACTATTATTATCATTGTTATTGTTGTTTTTATAATCATTATTACTATTATTATTACTATTATTTTTGCAAATTAAGTAGACATTAACAATAAATATATTGGAATGGTCAGGTTTTATTTATTCTTCTATTTTCTATTGAATTAATTGATTGATTAATGAATTATTTGATTAAAATTAGAAATGAATTAGAATTTAGACGTATTTGATAATAAAATAAATGAACAGATGGAGGAGGAACAGGAAATGCTAAAATGTTAAATAAATTCGGCGATATTCAAATGAAATGCGAAAACAAACAAAAGTTATAAATCAAAGAACACTCGATCCAAAAAATAATCGGCAAACAGTGGCGTACCAAACATCATAACAGTAACCGAGAACATGACGGAATAAAGTCCCTAACTTTTAGTAACTTATTACCAAAGCTGGCTAGATTTTTTAGCGCTTTGTTTATTACAGGCCTGCCCATTTGTCTTCATTCACTATTCCGAGAGAAATGCGAACTTTGGCCGCATTGGCGCTAGTCACCGGAATATAAAACGACATAGCTATATCTCTATCTTTATTTAGATACGCCATCTTTGGTTGTTTTGTTTGTTCGTTTATGGCGGGAAATCTCTTACCAATCATAATTCAAAATTCGTTCAGTTATTAGCGCCACACTCGCCACAGTGGCGAAAGTTGGCGTTTCATCAAGAATGTTCTTCTTATGGAGTTCTAGCCAAATGGGCAGGCCTGTAATAAGCAAAGCGCTAAAAAATCTTGCAGGCCTTGCTTATTACCTTACGAATCCAGTAACTTTATGAATATTTAGTTGGCCACGACAGAATTGTTCTCAATGACGTACGTGTACGGCCATTGGTTGTTTTTGAAATTGGCGCCTTTATATAAAACCGACGAGACTTTCAAATAAAATCCTATATTCTGTGAATAAATAGATTATAACATTGAATACGGCCATTTTGAATATTGGAATTATAGACCAACAATATTGTCGTGCTGGAGAAACAGTGGCGTAACAAGTGTAATCGCAGCGCAATATTACAGGAAATGCAGCCATTTTGAATATAGCAGTGGCGTAACCGATATTAAAACAACAAATAATCGTGTGGCCATTTTGAACATTACAGTAGAAGAAAATTTGATATTCTTTTTGATCATTAGATTATCAACAATTGATGTAGGTGGAAAGGAAGCGATTTAAATACATAATCAACGACAATAAAAAAAATGGCAATGAATAGTGAATAGTGAATCTATTTGTGATATGAATCAAGTGATAATAATTTGCAACTGAATCCAATTTTCTCACTAGTGTGTGTTGAAGGACAATTGTTTTATTTTTAGACAGGAAGAAGCACCTATATTGATGGTGATGATGATGATTGGTGATTTATTAATCATGCCACGTCCTCGGTGACGTACTTTTCTTTGTCTTTTTCTTTTTTTTTAAACAGGGCGACTCACTAAAAATGGTTTATTATTCTCTAGATTTTAAGAAATACACGGCAACGTTGCTATAAGTGATTATTAATTTTGTAATTTATTTAAAAGATGGTTGTGTAGACAAATTTCGGATTAATTTGGGCGACATTGCCACATTTGTTTCAATTATTTTTAACTAGCGATAGAGTAAAGCACCCGGTATAAATCGGAAGTTTGTTAGAAATTAACATTTATTCTTCTATTCATAGGTTTGAAATTCGTAGAAATCTAGTAATCTAAAAAAACTGAATTGTTTACCCTAAAAAAAGACAATATTAAAAATTTGCGCCATTTTCTTTTCTTCTATCTATAGGATGACTCATTAAAAGCGGATTAATATCTTCTAGATTTGAAGAAATATACGGCAATGTTGCAATATTCGATTTGTTCTCTGACCAGAGATATTTTTGGATTAATTTTAGCGACATTGCCACGTCTACTTTAATTATCTCCAATTAGTGATACAATAAACTACAATAAATCGGAGTTTCTTAGAAAATTATAGTTTTTTCTTCCATTCATAACTTGAAATTCATAACTAAATATCCTCTAGATTTAAAGAAATATACGGCAACGTTGCTATATTTGTTGCAATAGAAAGATGTCATTTATAATAATTTTTTTGAATGAAGGATACACGAAATCGTCCGGTATAAATCAGAAGTTTGTTAAAAATTATCACTTTTTTTCGTTTCATTCATAAGTTTAAAATTCGCACAAATCTCGTGATTTAAACAAATGAATGAATGAAAATTTAGAGAATACTTAATTTTTCTTTATAGAGCGATTTATCAAAACTGGATTCATCTACAGTAGATTTAAAGAAATATATGGCAACGTTGTTATATTGGATTTCTAATCTTGTAATTTATAGAAAGGTGGCTATTTTTTTTTTCGGATTAATTTCAGCAACATTGCCATTGGTTATTTAGAATTGAAGCATACGAAATCGCCCGGTATAAATTGGAAATTTGTTAAAAATCACCTTTTTTCTTTCATTCATAAATTTAAAATTCGTGGAAATCTAGCATCAAAGGAAACTGTTGGATTTGCGTGTTTTTTTTCCATATCTCATTGAAAAAAATAGTGGACAATATTGAAAATTTGGGGAATTTAATTTAAGTCACCTTGGTGTCTCCTTCACCTTGGTTCATATAATTTGCGATTTAAATGGTCTTAAAATTTATTATTATTATTATTATCATCTTTTTTTGGTGTGGTGTGTTTTATGTAATTTGATGGCCCAGACGAATTGTAAATATTAAAACAATAATAATAATAATATTGATTATCAGGCGGATTAGATTATAGACTTTAGAGCCTTGTAGTTGGCCATGGCTTCTGAATAATTGATTGTCTACTACAGGTTGTATAACTGTAATCATAGTTGGCTATGCTTCTAATCACGTACATCGTAACTTTATTCCGTTACTTATTTTCTAATTGAACAAATGTCAAATGCTGAGTAAAATATGAAACAAGCTACGATTCTATTCACGAAATACACAGCCAACTATGATATAACATATACTTGAATACACAAATAGACCGTGTGTAAATCAATACAAATAGTGGAGAAAATCAAGTAAACTAAAATCCAGTGACAAGAATTCACAGCCAACTCTATTATAAATCGCATAATAAAAAAAAAAGAAATGAAAATGGCGGATGCGCCGGGCGATCTACTCGATTTTCAACACAGAAAAATCACTTGTTATCAATTAATTCGTTTTTTTTTTGTCGATTAACCTTCAATTTTACAAATAGATGAATGAATGGACTATATTTTCGTGTATGAATTAAACAAATTTCTCGGCACAATTCCTAGGTTTTTTTTTGCTACATTTATTTGCCTCACCTTTTCTTTCGCTCTTTTTTCGCGGTATGTGTAATTTAATTTCAATGAAGCTCATTCTAAATTCATGACATTCAATTCTCTATTACGTCTAACAATCTAATAAATCTTTCATTGTCTACCTCTACCTGTGCCGATAAGTTATCAAGTTAACGGTGATGGAAAGGATGGTGTAGGTGGCGGAAAAAAATCGATTTGAATGGCCGTGAAAATCTCAGAACTTTACGTCATATTGTTGGTTAACGAGACACGTGGCGCAAAAACACAGTTGGCCACGTTTTTGTCATTTGTCAAAGACATCATCGTTGTAAAATATCAAGCAATCTATGATAATTCATAAGCAAGCGAATGAATCAATCTACGACATTTCGTAATCAGAACATAGTCAATTTCATATATACGCATTGAAATTCGTCTTTTGTTCAATAAAATGATAAGAAATTGATGAATGTTTATATTCAATTGAGATTAATGAGTTTGAACTGTATTTAGAGAAACAGATTAATAAATAAATCGACGATTTGCATCAGGTCCTGCCCTGGTTTAGAATATTTTTTGTTGTTTTGCCTCAATGTCCCCTCGCCTTCTTCGATTTTAACACACACATATACACATCTAGACACAATGAAATAGTAACAAAATAAATTTTTGTAAAAACAAAATACCTGTGACCATCTGACCTAATGCAAAATAGAAGGCACCCGGATTATTATTTAAATAATCGAATTTTAAAATCGAAAAAATCACGAAAATAAACAAAATCGAAATAATACAGACAACTATTCATTTTTTATACAGGGTGTACTATTTTGTTTTATTTCCTAATTGGCGATGAATTTAATAACGTATGCTGTAGCTGAATTCGTCTGATACGTGATAGCTAAAACAACTGGTCTAACTGAACTACAACAATAGATTTGGATGAAGATTCAGTTGGTCATGCATTTGGTTACGTAGGTTGTAGCTTAATTTATTTTTTAGTAAAACAAAATTTCGAACATAGCTACGACAAAAAATTTGTATGGAAGTTTAAAAAACGATGTCCTAGTGAAATTTTTACAAAAAAGTAATTAAAATTTTAGATTTTTGGTTGAAAATGAAAATTCTCGATGTACTTGATTTATTTGGTTTCAAAATTGGTTACGTATGTCGTAGTTTAGTTCACTTTAGAGCAAAACAAGTAGTCTAAGCTACGACAACAGATTTGGATTGAAGTTTAGAGTCATAATTAGCCGTGATTTTGGTTACGTAGCTTGTAGCTGAGCTCATTTTACAAATAAACAAATGGTTGAATTAAGTTACGACAATTTTGAATGAGAATTATAAAGGAAATTTTAATAGAAATTCGAGAAACAAATTAAATTTCTCTGTCTGTACTAATTAGTTTCATAATTTCATAGTCTACTACGACTATTCTTTTTGTTACATAAGTTGTTACTTAGTTCATTTAAGAGGAAAACATGTAGTCGAACTAAGCTACGATAATAAATTTGGATACTCGTTTTTAAGACCATTTTCTGGTGGAAATCCTACAAGATAATCAACAAAATATGAAAATTCACTGTCTATGTTAATTAGTTTTTAGTTGGCTAAGCTTTTCGTTACGTAGGTAGTAGCTTAGTTCATTTAAAAGAAAAACAAATGCTCAAACTAAGTTAGAACAATAAATTTGGATTGTAGTTTTGAAAGTGAATTTCTTGTGGAAACTTCTCTATCTATGACATTTATTTAGTTCCATAGTTGACCATGCATTTGGTTACGTAGGTTGTAGTTTAGTTCATTTCACAGCAAAACAAAATTTAAAACATAGCTATGACAAAACATTTGGATGGAATTTTAGTGGAATTTCTACAATAAAATAGTTGAACTAATTTGCGACAGTAATTTTGGATTTTCTAGTGGAAAATGAAAATTCTCTAGGTATGCGATTTATTAAGTTCCAAAATTGGTTACGTATGTTGTAGTCTAGCTCATTTTACAGTAAAACAAGTGGTCGAACTGAGCTTCGACAACAGATTTGGATTGAAGTTTAGAGATTTTGGTTACGTAGCTTGTAACTGAAATCATTTTACCAAAAAATAAATGGTCGAATTAAGTTACGACAATTTTGAATGAGAATTATAATGAAAATTCTACAAGAAAATCGACAAACAAAAATAAATTTCTTTGTTTATGCTAATTTAGTTTCATAATTTCATAGTCTTCTAGGACAATTCTTTTCGTTACGTAGGTTGTAACTTAATTCATGTAAGAAAAAAACACGTGTCCAAACTAAGCTACAATTATAAATTTTTTGGTGTAAATTCCACAAGAAAATCAACAAAAAAAAAAGAAAATACTCTCTCTATGCTAATTAGTTTTATAATTGGCTAAGCTTTTCGTTACGTAGGTTTTAGCTTAGTTCATTTTAGAGAAAAACAAGCGTTCAAACTAAGTTACGACAATAAATTTGGATAATAGTGTTAAAGGCGAATTTTTGGTTTCAGAATTGGCCATGTATTTTGTTACATAGGATATAATTTAGTTCATTTGGTAGCAAATCAAGTAGTCGAATATAGCTACAACAACAGAATTGAATAGAAGTTTTACAGTTGGCCATAGGTCGTAGCTAGGTTCATTTTACGGAAAAACGGATGGTCAAATTAAGTTCCTTACAACATCTTTATATGGAAATTATGGTGGAAATTCTACAAAAAATGAAAATTCTCTGATTCAAAGTTGGCCTTGAATTTGATTACGTAAGTTGTAGGTTAGTTCATATAACAAAAATAAGAAGTAGTCGAACTAAGCTGCGACAGTAATTTTAAATGATAGCTTGTGGTGGAAATTCTACAATAAAATCGAATGAACAATAAAAATGGTTTTAGAGTTGGCCATGCAATTGATTACGTACGTTGTAGCCGAGTTCATTTGACAGCAAAACAAGTCAGTCGAACTAAGCTACGATAACAAATTTGGATGGAATTGTTTGTGTTGATTTTTAAAACTTATTATAGGTTTCAATAATAAAAATAAAACTATATAAGCCTCTTCCTTTATGAATTTCCAATCAACAATTACCGATTAATTTAAAATAATAATGGCAGCAATGTAGGAGAGAGCAACAAAATTGATATTATGATTATTATTATTACTATTATTGTTCTTTTTGAAAAGATCAAGGGCAAAGGATATTGCCATCGAAATTTATTTATTCAACATTCAAATCAATCCATCTTTGAATGTCTTTTTTTATGTTGTTTCATATGCCATATATGTATGTATGTGAGAGACTTTGTCAAATGTTTTGGTAAAAATTGATTAAAAATTTTAATTATTTTACCCTCACATCCATTCATACATACATATTTATGTATACAGGATGATTTACAATACAATTGACAATACGGGATATACAGTTGGCAATGGCTCATTTACAGAGTGTCGTAGCTTCATTCATACACTCTATGATTGTAAGCATATATATATATATATATATATATATATATATATATATATATATATATATATATATATATATATATATATATACAAGCAAAAAAGACAGATTTTTGTAAGTATATGTAACTCTATTTCACTTGGATACTATTCAACTAAAGTCATTATATATATAAAGTACCGCAATTGGCATCCATTTTGTATCTGAAATTTGACGCCAACTTTAAACAGAATGAAACAAGGCAGGCTCATGACAGTTATATTGGTGGGGGTAGACAACATTAAATACTTAAAATTTAAATTATTAAATTTGGCGCGCTAAAAATTTTGATGACCTGTGTCATTTATTGGCTGTCATCTATGTTCTGTTAAATGAAGGTCATCTTCTGTCAGGCAGCCATGTTGTGTCTAGAAAATGTACTTCTCTCTCTAACACATTTGAACATTGAATTGCGGTACTTTATATATACAGTGACTTTAATTTGCGTTGGTAAACAGCGCCACTGTGGCGAAAATTTCATGAACAAGCCTGCAATACAGAAGGAGTTAGAAAATCTAGCAGGTTTTACATTTGTTTGTGCAATTTTTAAACATCCGAATGTAACCAAAAACAGCCAACTGTAGAAAAAGTCCAATTATAGTAACAGAAATTATCAGTGGTATTCTCTAACTTTCTGACGGTTCGTTACCATGATAACTCTAGATAGAGCTGCTTTCTTACTCTCTACAATGTCGTCAAATGTAAAATTAAAAAGAGTCAAGTAGAATGTAGGTTATTCAAAAGAGACTGTCAGTATACTGTGTTGTCATAGTAATTAGTCACTAAATGTTAAAGAATATCACTGTATGATTGCGAAAATTGCATTACAAACAGCTTAAATAATGGACTTATAGAAAAATTAATTCAATTGGTCTGTTTTGAAAAAAAATTTCAAATTTTGGCTTGTTATTGAAAATTTTTACAACAAAGAGACGATTATTTAAATCTAGTAGCCTCTGCTAAATTTTGCCATTTGTAACAAATGAATCTTCACCAAGCTATCTATTTGTTTTTCTCTCCAACAAAACAAATTTATCAATTGTTGTTCTAATTTGGAACACTCTGTATGTATAGGATGTTCAACGATATTTCTCCTCGCAGTAGCACTTTGTGGACGTAGGTCAGTTTCAAGTTCCAACTAAATAATCTACATTACCGACAATCTGTTGAAACAAAAACTTGTCGATAATGCAGATTATATCGAGACGAAACAAGAAGCTGACCTACGCTTACAAAGTCATAGACTACTGCAAGGAGAAATATCGGAAAATATCGTAAATATAGGAATATCATAAATATAGACCTACTAATAATAAGAGGGTATAAAATTAAAAACAAAAGACATTAACAAAAAAAAAAAGAAACAGTTCACTATTATTAGAATTTTTTGTTGTCATAGGCTTTTGTTGCGTTATAAACAGGTAATGGACTTAAATCATGTCAATTTTCAAATTAAATCATTATTATCATCATCGTCATCATCATTACTATTATTATTATTACATATCATTTGATAAGACCAATAATTGAATATTTATCACTCCTAGTGTAATTTGTGCTTTCTACTTTGCCTACTGACAGATAGATGGCGGTACCTAACAACATTTCTAGTTTTCTTTGAAACTTTTATTATATTCATTTTGTTTTTTTTAAGTAGTGATTATAATTCACAATAATGATAACAAAATTTTAATTAAAAAAATTTATTAATAAGAAGAAATCAATTTGAAAAATACAGAAACCTTTTTAAAATAGTTAACTAACAATACACTGTGTTAAAGTCTCAACTTATCATAACAGATGGCGTATGTATAACAATTAATATAAGTGGTAAATTTGAAAGTTGCGTCCGCTTTTTTTTAATTAATAGTTAATTTTTTATTGTTTTTTTTCTAATTATCTGCTAAAATAATTATAGAATTTCTAATGAGGAAAATTGTCATGTTGTTTGAAACATGTTAAATTTTAATTGTTCCTTGACATTTCCCAATTTTCTCATTTTGTTCCTTTATTGTCGATTTATTAAAACCGGAAATCAACTGTCTTGTTTTCTATCATTATCTCTCACTTTCTCTCTCTATCTGTCTATCTAACTGTCTTAGAATATTTATACCTAAATATATCAGGGACGGATTTAGGCGCCTATTTATAACAAAAGAATAATTTTAATACGTGTAAATACGCCTTTGAAAATAATAATAATATCTACGACAATAAACATTAAAAAGCTATCTTGATTTAAAATCTTATGTTTATTATTGTAGCAGAGAGAAAATAAAGAGAAAATTATATGTTTCTGTTAATTATAAACAAAAAAAAAAGACAAATTGACAACAAGTAGGCCATGGGTTTTATTTATCTTAGCCATCTATTTCTATATTTATCCATTTATTTGTTTATTTATATATTTATTTAAGAAAATTTTTGATAATAATCACAACAATTGATAAGAGATCAATCATTCTAAGAAGAAATCAAAAATAACTTTCTAGCAAACAAGCATCAATTTACAGAGTGTGCAATAGTATTTTAGTTGGCCATGTATTTGATACGTAGCATTATAGCTTGCTTCAATTGTTTCTTTCACAACTGAACAAATGCCAAATGTACACCAACCTATTTTTAAACTAGAAGGAGGAGGATTTAAATTTTGCCCGCCTAAATGCTAGCTTTCTATTGGCTCTTTTACAGCCTATTTTACACAACGCAAAAATAATGTCTAACGAGTTATAAATGTTCAAATTTACGGTCAAAACGATCTAGTTTTTGTTGCTAGTGGCTTTTTCAGTGTAAATCCGGCTTTAGTCCTAGCTTCAAAATAGAGTATAGCAAAGAATAAAGTGAGTATACCCGACGACAAAAAATAAAAAACTGACTCATACATTAAATTATTTAATAATAGTATTCTATTATTTTTCCAGCATTGAGCAGAATCTGATAATTTTCTAACCTCAACGTGTGGAACGTGATCTTTGAAGTTTATTTTAGTTTAATAAAAAATAGGTTTTTTGAATTTGGTTGTAAAATTTTCAAATTTCAGGAGCCATTTTTCAGTTTCTATTCAATCTTATCAAAACAACTTGTCATTGAAATTACTGATCTTAAAAATTGATATTTTTGTCCATTTACTAAAATTTCTAACTTCAAAACTTCAATTTCAACAATCTTTACTCGTATTTACTGTGTAATTTTTCGAATATTTTTCAAAAAAAAAAACAAACTAGAACAAATAATTGAGTACTCAAAGAGCACACAACAGAAGACTGACATTAGAATTGTAAGGTTAGAAATTTATGGCATATCTGGTTATACCAACCGAATTTTTTGCGCAATTCAAAATGTCCGATTTGGCCAATAGAAACCAAAAATTTTAAGCTGCACACCCATCACAGAATGGATTGATAACAAAATTCTCCAAATGTTGTTAGTACTTAGAGTTTCTAACCTTACAATTCCAAATTCGTGTGTTCGTTGTGTGTTGCTGTCAGTATTTTGAAGGACTGCTTAATTATTTGTATTAGTAAGTATGCTTTTTTTTATTTTAGTGATTTTTACTTGAAATATATTCTCTTATTTAAGGCTCCGGGTCAGAAGTCGAAAAAAAAGTAAGGTTTACAATCAACGGTTTCTCTTTCAATTTTCACTAAAAATTCAAGTTTTTGAACTCATTTGAAAGAGCATTTCAAGCTCTTCAAGAAACACTCCATATCTTTTGGAAAATGCCGTGAACATGTTAAGTTACAAATGAAAATCTAGAAGCCTATATTTTCCTTATTTTACCTCATAATTCAGCTAATAATATTTTTTTGCAATGAATGTAACTGCCCTCGATGGTAAATTGAAAGAGCTTTCCAGTTGTGTTAGAAATTTTCCGATCGGTTCGGTAGTTTTCCGGAAAATTGAGAAAACGGTAAAATTTCAAAGAAAGAATTCAGGCGTATTTTGGAAAGATAGATAGTTGAATTTCACATTTTCTGAAAGCTAATATAACAGTGGAGATCGTAAGTGAAAGGAAAAATCCAAGTTTTGAAAATTTGAGGAAATTCTTTCTGATTTTAGGGAAATTCGTTAGCCATTTTCACCTGTTAAACGTAATTGTTTTGCACCGGTTTTTTTTTCAAGTTGTACGCGATTCTTTGTAGTTTAAATCTGTACTACTGGAATGTGAAAATTTTACTCATTTTCCCGGAAAAATCGGTTATAAGGAACGTCGATTTGTAGTGAATAGTAGTGCATAGAAGTGTACAGATGGTGCTGTCGTCGAAACTGTAGTTGGTAAGCGCTCTACTTTATCATTACGTGTTTGTTCTTGTTACAATTAGTGGACTATCTAAATATGGGAAAGGAAATCCTCTTTGAAAAATATTTTAGTGATTTATAGGGAAGTCCCCAGCGAACCGTTAAACAAAAGTTGGACCCCATAGCTCAGGGAGTTCGTCGAAAACGTCTTTTTTAGACAATGTTCATCAATTAACTGTACAACTAAAACGATTAAGAATGACACAACAATTCTCGTAAATTTGTTTTTTTACGTTTCTTGATTGTGTTCTGGAAAAATCGCAACAGTCTAAAAATACAATTTTTGACTCATTTCCCGATAAGCTGCGAAGTTCAAGTTTTGCAAGAACATTCTCTGGAGACTTTCATATCGCTCGCCACCTAATAGGACTTAACTTTAATTTTTTTTAATGGTCCACTGAAATTACGATTCTTCCTAAAAATCTGGGAAAAATTGTATATTGAACCTCTATAGTGTGACCTCGTCGAGGTAAAAATGGAGCGATCTCTCGATCAGCAATCAACAATCAAGTTTTGAAACTTTTCAAATGCCCCTGTAAAATATTGGAGAAGATTGCCTCTCCCAATTCCAGTCCAACCGATGGCACAAGATGTTCCTAGAGGGCCGGGAGGACATCACCAATTAGGGCGCCACGGGAATTGTGTATCATGAGTGCCTTCTGGAGAGACCGTAAACACTCCCGTTTACAAGGCAGTGCTCATACGATTGACCCTCAGAATGGCCCGCGTCCGACCTGAGGTCAGGAATTCGTGGAGATTCACCATGACGGTGCGTCTTTACACGCCGCCTACTCACCGGCTATTTGACTCGCCAGAGGGCTAAAACGTGGCCGCAGCCGCCGTACAGTCCGGACTTACCACCATCAGACTTTTTTTTGTTTGCCGTGATCAAAAGGCTCATAAAGGCTACCTTAACAAGGCTTTTCAAGAGCATTAATGCCGATGAATTCAAGGATGCCTTCCAGACAGAACTTCAAGTTATTGAATGAAATGGAGAGATAACTTTGCAAGAAAAAAGTGCAACGCATTTCTTTTGTAAGCTAGTTTTTTATATTCAGTCGTCGGGTATACAATTTCTATTCACCAAAGATACAATCAACTTTGAGTTAAAATATACCAGTTACCTCTATATAGTCCATCAATGATAATGACTTTTCGGTAGAAACTGTTTTTATGCCGAGTCGACTATTTTCGAGTAGATTTGGTGTAAAATTAGTGACTTTCACCATGCCAATGGAAAAAATAATTCCATTTCATTGTTTATTATCACAGATTATCAACTATTTTGAATAAATTAGTTTACAATAGAATTAGATGAATAAAATAATAATAATAATGAGAATAGAGACGACTATAATAGAAACGACTACTCCTTAATAGTAATAACGGATTTGTGGCGCCAACAAAATCATCAACATCATCATCATCATCATCAATAGCCATTTGGTTTTCCCTTTTTTTATAAGTCCAGTTGTTTTTGGAAATGTCCACCGAATTCCTCGTGTATCATCTATCATTTTGTTATTGTTGTTGTGTTTTCAAAATTTGCATTACACTTTTTCCATAGTAGTTTGTAAATAGAGATGGAGATAAAGATTTATGGATGTTACGGCGCCAGATTCTCAACAAGGCCGAACAACGGCCTTCTCACTATTATCTTCATCTCTATGTCGATCTGAAGCCGGATATAAATGAGGGCAAAGTTCAATGGTAATTCTTCTGTTGACCCTCCATATTGTTTACATTATTATCATCATCACTATCATTATTATTATTGCACCAAGTTCAATGTTCATTTAATTAGCAAATGTCATAATGTTGTATTATAGTCCCCTCTATTTTTTAATTTTTTCTTCTATTTAATTTATAGTTTTTGTCTATTGCCAGTGATTTCAATGGTCGATTACGTTAGAAACTTGCCAGTAGTTTTGATTAATTACCCATCTTTGTTCGGTTACCTTATTAATTTTTCTTTACCTTATTAATTAATAAATTAATTAATTAAGACTAGACAGGATGAGTCATTTGTATATTAGTAGAAAAATCCAATCGAAATTTACATAATTCTGAGTATACATACGTACTTTTCGGAAAAATAAATGGCGTTTCGAAATTAATTCGAATCCTGGTACCAAAGTGTCGCCGTTCATTTTTTTTTTTGTATTTCTGTTGTTTTCTTCGCTTGTTTCGGTTGTTGTTATTGTTATTGAATCATCTCCGGTTTACAAAAACGGGAAATTTCTAAAAGTTGAAATTAATGGGCGCACTGATCAAGGATCTGCCTATAACGGGAGATGATCCATCTGTAAAATTGTGTCGGACTTTTGAAGATTAATGTGTATGGAAAATATAACCACGTTTCTTTTCTATATTAGGTTCCATTTCCGTCTATTTTGTTCTGTTTTATCAGTACTGGACTGGAGCATTTTGGTCGTTTGTTTTTCAAACACCTTCAATTCTTTTTGGCAATTTTCCGGAAAACTAGCAAGTCGATTGGAAAATTTCTTGGCGACTTACAAGTAAACATTCCCAGGTGTCCCGCTCCGATTTTAAAGAAATTTGGATATGTTATTCTCCATCGAATTCTAAGAGATGCATGTTTTTTTTTTATCGGCGGAAAAACATATCTAGGGGGTGAAATCGTCACTCAAAGTTTAGGCTAGAAACGGGGTACTTTTTAACTTACGCATACTTCCGGTTGAAATATTCAAACAGGGCAAACGACATTATTCTCAGGGTGAAAAATTTGAAAGTGGCCGAATTTAAAAGTCGGCCTAATAACTTCCCCGACACATTCCGGATAGTTAATCATGAATTAGAAAAGTATATTGAAGGCAAGTATCAGAAATCGACAATTAATGCACGAGTAAAAGTTTAAAAAAAAAACTAAGTTACTATAAAATCAAAATCGAGAATCAAGAGCCGTGGCTATCTCACCACCACTGAAAAATTCAATGAGGAACCAGCACCTCGTCAACCAAAACTCTGTTCACTGATCGGTGATTCCACACACACTTTTCAGTTCAACTTTATTATAAACTCGATTCACGATTCAATTGCGAAATTTTGACGGAACCACAGAATTGTCATTTCAAAATTTCGCAATTGAATTTTCTATGGCAACCGATCCCTTATAGAAGGCGGCAAATTTGAATTGGTTGACCTCACTATTTTGCCAATTTTGTGCCCTTATTTAATAAAAAAAAAGAACATCGCACATGAGGGGTATTGTTTCGGACATAAAAGTACATGCCCTTTCGATTGGTGATATCAAATTAATATGTTATCTTGAATTTTTTCAATCAACCCCCTCCCCCTTCTACCCCGTGATTCGATTGGCACCAAAAACTAATCAACTTGAACGGCTACGAAATAGTTTGTGCTGACCAAATTTGAACTCAATCGGTTAAAGCGTTTTTGAGTAATCGTTGGAGAACCGACAGACGCACGTACACACACACACACACACACACACACACACACACACACACACACACACACACACACACACACACACGGACAGCATGCTAAAAACTTCAAAAACGTGTTCAGGGGACCTCTAAACGTAAAGCCTGGTGAAATCTCGAATTCGAAATTTTGGTCCGAAACTAATAACTTCCCTACCCTCTGGTCGAGGAAGTTAAAAACTTTACTATACTTATAATCCTTATGTTTTAATTCATAAATAGTGCATTTCCATAAATTTTTAACAGTTGGGGCACATAACAATAGTATTTTTAACTTCCCCGACCAGAGGGTAGGGAAGTTATTAGTTTCGGACCAAAATTTCGAATTTGAGATTTCACCAGATCTTTACGTTTTGAGGTCCCCTGAACACGTTTTTGAAGTTTTTAGCTTAATGTCCCTGTGCGTGTGTGTGCGCGCGCGCGCGCGCGTGTGTGTGTGTGTGTGTGAATCTGTCGGTTCTCCAACGATTACTCAAAAGCGCTTTAACCGATTGAGTTCAAATTTGGCCAGCACAAACTATTTGGTGGCCGCTCGAGTTGATTAGTTTTTGGTGCCAATCGGACCACGGGGGTAGAAGGGGGAGGGGGTTGATTGAAAAAAATTTAAGATAACATATTAATTTGATATCACCAATCGAAAGGGTATGTGCTTTTATGTTTGAAACAATACCCCTCATGTGCGATGTTCTATTCTTTTTTTAATTAGGGCATAAAATTGGCAAAATAGTGTAGTCAACCAATTCAAATTTGCCGCCTTCTATAAGGGATCGGTTGCCATAGAAAATTCAATTGCGAAATTTTGAAATGACAGTTCTGTGGTTCTGTCAAAATTTCGCAATTGAATCGTGAATCGAGTTTATAAGAAAGTTGAACTGAAAAGTGTGTGTGGAATCACCGATCAGTAAACAGAGTTTTGGTTGACGAGGTGCTGGTTCCTCATTGAATTTTTTGGTGGTTGTGAGACAGCCACTGCTCTTGATTCCCGATTTTGATTTTTATAGTAAGTAAGTTTTTTTTTAGATTTGGACTCGTGCATTAATTGTCGACTTCTGACACTTGTTTTTAATATTCTAATCTAATTGATGATTAACTATCTGGAATGTATCGGGGAAGTTATTAAGGCGGTTCTTAGATTCGGCCCCTTTCAATTTTTTTTTAAATAATTTTATCTCTCTCATTACTATTTCACGAATACGTTTGTCTTTGTTCCACTTTCAGTATTGTTCCTTTACAATTCTTCAATTTTTCGTTTTAACTCTCCCTGTCTTCTGTATTTTTTCAATAACACCAAATTGTTTCATTTCCCATCTCTTTTGTACTCTATCTATCCTTTAGTGTTTCACTTTTTGTCCTCGTTCTTGGTTTGTTCTTAAGCCTTCTAGATTTTTACAACATTTCAATTTTATCCCCCCTTTTGCGGCCTTATTTTAGGTTATCTTCTTTTTTATCAATTTTTTTATGCAACTACATCTCTTTCCAACATAAATTTTCACCTAGACCTATCTTTGTTCTACTTCTATTCTTAGCCTTCTAGATTTTTACCATTTCCTCATTCTTACACTGTTTTCAAAGTTACCTTCTTTTTTATCATATTTTTTTACAAAATGCCATTTCTTTTCCTTATTATCTCACGCATATGCCTATTTTTGTTCTAGTTCTTTGCACATCTTCAAATTTTTAATTTAATTTTCTTTTTCTATTTTGCGTCAATAATAACGATATTATTCAACTCGCTAGTGTATCGAAATGAGTACTTTTCGATACACTGTGAAATAATGGAAAATGTAGTCCATTTTTTTTCTTAAGGTTGGTAACGTTTTCGTTGTTATTGACAACTGTCAAAAATAACAAACAAAATACACATTAATTTTCAAATGTTTAACTGTTATATCAGTAACACCAACTCCCACCAAATTCCCTAAATTTCATAAGTCAAACTTTTTTTGTAAAAAGGGCACAAAATAGGCAAAACGGAAAAAATAGTATAAAAAACTCGTGTCATAAGTCGTATATTGCACTCGTCCTTTAGAAAACTCATGCACTCATTTTCTAAATTTGGACTTGTGCAATAATTGTCGACTTATGATGACACTTGTTTTTTAATATATTATTCCATTTTACATTTCAATAGAACTATCTCGTTTTTTATTATTTTCCCCCTAATTGTGTATTTTTTCCATGCATATTCAGTGGGATTTTTTTCCGTCTTGGCAACAGGAAACCATAACAATGCTGGATATTGACAGCCGCTTTAGACAAAGTTTCTATCTCACTTTCTACAATTCCATCATATGTATGATTGAAAAGAAACAAGTAGAAAAATGATTGTCAGTTTGCAGTGTTGCTATGATAACCAGTTGGCAAAACGTTACAGAATACCACTGTTTGACTATCCTTCAGATTGGTACAATTTTTACAGAACTCTGCTCTACTATTCTACATGTATGTTCGTCTTTATTCAGTTTCTCTCTTAGAATTCTTCATTTTGTTTGTTTTTTTTTGAAATCCATTTTTTATACGTTTCTTCAACAGCAGCATCTCTTTTTATATTGTTTTTCATTTATTTTTGTCTTTTCTCATTCCTTCCTGGTTTTCTTTTTATTCTGCCTTCTAGATTTTTACCACAGTCTTACCTCTTTTTGTGCTCTTGTTTTAAATAATTTTCCTTTTTCTTCAAATTTTTTGCATAACTCCATCTCATTTCAATTTCCATTTGCTGTTTTTATTCTATTTCTATGCTTAACCTACTAAATTTTTACTGTTTTTTAGTCTTACCCCCTTTTTAAAATGACTTTATCTTTCTCTTTTTAAATAAAATATTAGATTTTTGAAAGTATAATAAGAAAAAAGTAGCACGACTAACAAAAAAGCAATTGACATAAAAATTGAGCGATACCAAACAACAAAACTCCTTAAATTTCAATAATTTAATTTTTTTTTTAAGTACAATAGCAAAAAAATAGTTGCAATACTATTTTTACTTCTTTTATAGGAAGTGCCAGGATAATTTACATCAAGTGGCGATGTTTTGATTTTTAATATCGTAGATTGCTTCATATTTTACAAAATTTATTAATGTTTTTGTTCAAGTGTCCGAAGAAAGTTGCGACACTACGTCCTAAACGTTTAACCAATTGCAAGGTAAAATTCCATGGTACATTTGAGCCCTCTTTTTTGGTTCCTTGGTTTTTTGTTAATTCACTCACCAAATATTTCCGCTCCTTATTTCTCTTCTTCACTCTCTTTCTAATCCACTTTCTCTCTTGCTCCTTATTTCTTCCCATTCTCTAATCCCCAACCTTTCTATATCTTGTTCTTTTTTCAACCCCTCTTATTTCCGGTCTTCTTCCACAAAATTCGCTTGCTACTACCCACATTTAGCCAATTTCTCTTTTTTTTCAACATTCACAATTAAACGACCCGAAACAAAAAAAAAAGAAAGATAAGCGAATTTCGCAAATTCTTATCGTTATCATAGCCAAAATTACGGCCAAATTTATATCGTAAAACCAAAAACAAGAAAAAACCGCCAACTGAGATAATCATGTAACCAACGGAAGATGACACCATTCTCAATAATAAAAATAATAATAATAATAATAATAATAATAATAATAATAATAATAATAATGATGATAATAGTAATGAAATGTGAACCTTTCAGACCTTTATGCCAACAGATCAAAAATAATAAAATTCATCATTATCATTATTATTATTATTATTTCTATTATTGTTATTGTAATTCTTTTTAGTTCATGGTTAACTACAATAAACGATAATAATAATAATGATGATAATTACCAACATTAACATATAAAAGGATCGAAAATAAATAGAAGAAAATACTAGAAATTTCAGGCCGTGTTCTAGATTTATTTCGATTTAAAATTGAAGGTAAAAACGTCGACTACAGTTAATTAACCTGAATTTATTGTTAATTATTAAATTAATAATAGGAATAATTAATAAGAAGATATTCAAATTAAGCATTTTTATTTATTTATTTATATCAAACTATACAAAAATCACACAATTCACATAGTGATGAATATTATCAATAATAATAATCATTATAATAAATACACTCACACATACACACATTATAAATAATAAATTATATCACAATTATCACAAAATTTGTGTTTTGTTAATTTCTAGAGCTGTTATCAATCAAAAATTCGGCAATCGTATATGTGACATTTGATATTGTCGCAAATCATCATCTTGTGGTAGTGTGTAACTGGCCTCATTTACCGGCCGCCCATCTGGATACACCCTAACGACCATAGGCCCAATTACCGGTATACGGCTAATTATCGGCTTTGCTGTTGTTGATGATAATTTAGGATAGTTTTGTTGATAATTGTGCGGATAGGGGTAGTATTGTGGTTTACCAAGAGTCACCCCTGATAGATGATTCGGTCGGGGTGGTAGTGCATAGTAGATGGCGGTATCAATACGTGCGGATGCTGCACCTTGATAACCGTCATCATCATTGTTGTCATTAAAGGACTCGTCCTCGTAACTGTTCGGTTTTGGTGTTGTTGTCGATTTACGTTGATTTTTCATCATTTGATGACCTTGCATCATTGAATCCCAGACTGTATAGAAAAAAAAACAAAATTTCAATTAAAACAATCAACAAATTACAAATCGATGACTCACTAATATCATTGGCGTTACGCTGATAGGGATCCATCGTGTCTAAATAATCCTCGGGCATTAGTTTTAAACGGCCCAAACCGTGTTTTAATAAGTCTTGATTGCAATCCTTCATCGTTGGTGTATTTTTACAAAATTCTTCAACTTGATTTGTAAACATTGAAAACAAATAGGACATCTATAAATAAAAAAATTAATCCACCAGTCAGAATTTGAATCGAATTTCTAATTATAATAAAGCAATAATTACTTTTTCTTGTTTACTCAAATACTCCCACATTGGTATAGCTGATGAATTTATCGATTTAATTAAAATTAAATTAATTAAAACTAATTTTAAACACCACATCATCATTGTAATAATTAATTATAATTGTAATTAACACAAAATTAAATTAAAATAAAAACTTATTGAATAAAAAAAGCGGAGAAAACTCTCGAACTATTCTCAATCGAACACAGAATAACACTGCCTGGTTTGTGATTGTTGTACGTTTTATTTATTTATATATATAGTAATATATGACGTCACAATGTTTATCCGCATTCCATATTTACAATCATCATCATCTTTGGGGATTCCGAGATTTCATCGACTGATTTTTATGGAAAACATGTGATTTTTTTGTTGCAAAAAGCGAAAAATTCCAAAATTCGTAAGTCCATTAATTTTACCATAAATCATCCAGATTTCAATCCAATTGATTTTTTATGGTTGACATATCCTTTATAATTTTATAGATATACATAACAGAAAGCCTGTTGTAGTGCACGTACATTTAAATTTCAATTATACACAAGGAATTTGAAAAATATCTGGACTTGCAATTTAACAAAATTACACGCCTGTGTCCAGATTTCAATCCAATTGATTTCTTCTGGTTGACATATCCTGTAGAATTTTATCGATATACATAACAGAAAGTCTGTTGTTTTGCACATACATTTATATTTCACTTATATTTAAGGAACAATAATCGGACTTGCAACTTAACAAATATACATCCATGTATGTGTAACTGTTAGTAACCATTCTTCCGTCCAGATTTTAAACCAATTGATTTTGTATAGTTGGTATATCCTTGATAACTTTATAATATGCACATATTCATAACAGAAAATTCGTTGTTCTAAATTTGAATTTTAATTATATCGAAAAAATTAGAAGAACAACCAGGTTTGTACGAAGATACACCCTCGCAACATGCTTCTATTCAGATTTAAATCCCAGTTGAGAAATTCCTAATAATTTTATAATACCTACATATACATAACAGAAAGCCTATTGTTCTGCATATACGTTTATATTTTAGTTGTGTAAAACAAATTAGAAAAACAAACGGGCTTGTAACTTACAAAAAATACACCCCTACTACTGTAACAACCCGGTTGTTCTTCACATTTATTAAAATTTCAATTGTGTAATAAAAATCAGAGCCAATTTTGGTAATGTGAAGAACAACCCGATATCATTTTAAAATAATTTAAAATTACGCCAATATTTTTCAAATTTTTACAACATAATCGCAAACATTAACGCTAACGTAATAGTATTTATTCTTGTCTATTAAACTATACACTTTTATTTGATTTTTTATAATTTATTGATGTTTTTGTGGCTTCTAAAATTAACTGACGTTAACAAAAACGTAACGTTCGAGTTAAATTACTGTGGTAATAGAGGCCCGGTTGTTCTTCAAGAACACTGACATTTCATTTGTCCAAGATAAATTAGAGATTAAATTTGGCAAATGTGGAAAACAACCAGATATTGGTTAAAATAACGCAATATCTTACTGAAGTTATATCACTATTACCAATTTATTGCTTTTCAATCGCTAACGTTAACGTTAACACAATAGTAAAAGAATTATTTTATAAACTATGCAGTTTTATTCATTATTTAATCCAGTTTTCGATTTTTCATTGAAATATGCCTTCTGAAATTTACAGTAAACAATTTACGTTAACATTAACACTTGAATTTAATAATTATGGGAACAAAAACCCAGTTGTTCTTCACTAAATTCAAATTTCGATTGTATTTCTGTTGGAGAACTTCAAATATGTGAAAAACAACTGGTTATCATATTAAAATAAGGGAATATTTCACTGAAATTATACTATGATAAGTTGCTTATTTTATCAGTTTTCTGCTAAACGTTAACGCTAACGCTAACGTCAATAAAGTATACTCTTTATTCATTATTATAGTATACAATTTACGTTAACATTAACGTATAATGATTATGGTAAAGAAGATTGTTCTTCACAAAATTTAAATTCCAATTGAAAAGTTCGAAATAAATTTCTAGTACCGAAGTTTAAATGTGTGAAGAACAGGCTTTTTAAAATTCAAAATTTACAAAATATGGAAATTAACAAAAGTTCAATTTTTTCTGCTTTCAACATCGTTTTAACTTCTAAAACTACGCATTTTTATCGTTTTTTTGTTGCGTTTTTTTTTTTGAAATTTCTAAAGATCGACTTGATCGTTTCCTGTTTCTCTTCATTTACTACCAACTACTAGTTTAGCATTCTTGCCATGCTTTCGTCAAAGCTGACAAATGTTGTTATTTTGCATTTTTACAACGAAAATTCTACTTCTATTTTTTGTCATTTGTTGTTGTTGTTACTGTTTCTATAAGAAGACTTCGTTGATTTCACAAGAATTTTAAAAATTCGATTTGATAAAGAAAATGGCAAAGTTCACCCTCTTATTTGTTCATCAAATCTTATCTTTTTACGCCAAACGAAACCTTGAAAGTAATCACAATAAGTGCCTCATCCCTATCTGGGTCACTATTTACGAGAATACTTCCTATAGTACAACATACAGTCAAGCAACTAGACCGGAGTCAAGTTGATTAAATTCATACAAATCCACTCTAGTGTTATTTACCGGCTGACCGCAAACTTATAATTCTTCTAATGTAAATTTTAATTAATTATGATGAATTGGGTGCTAGTCAAACAATTAATTATTGATGAAAATTAATAAATTCCCATATACGGCTATATGGCGATGCGTATAAAGTAAAAATGTCAGACCTTGATATTTGCTTACATGAAAATTTTACGTAAACACACCATTTTTCACCGCAACTATCCCATATAGAAATTATTAGATTTTTATTCTAATTTACTTTTAAACAATTTGGAGGTATGATGGATTATAAGACCTTGACCGTCAAAAAATTTCGATATAAATTGCTTCGATTAAACATTAGAAATTCGAAACAGGACCCAAAACTTGAATTCTTCATACAATCAAATCAATTATTGTCATTTCATATATCTTAAAGACATTATTTATTAGTCCTATGATATTCATCTTGATGGGAAATATATGGTAACAGAAAAAATCCGGCTCTTTTTTTTTAAATTTTCGCGTTGGTAGACTATTGACGTCATGATGTATTGGGAGAGAAAATTTATGGCTAACTGTACATCAGAAGCGGCGCCATCTAGGTAGCGATTGTCTAACCTATGCCCAGCGACATCTAGTTTATAGTAGTTGAAATATTGTAAATACAGGAGGTTTTAAACGGAACTAATCAGTGATGTGGAATTAATTGGGATTTTTCTAATTTCTATAATTAATTAATTAATGATTTATTGTTATAAATATAAATACATTTATCTAAAATTGCTATAATTCAACTAAAAATTATAGGAGTAAATCACTGATTATTTCTCGCTTTTTTGCGTGCTCTCACACTAAATCAATATAAACTTAAATAAATAACAGTCCACGAAGAAAAATTGATTCAAACCTAGCAATTTAAAGTTCGGTATGTATCGGTTTCAATTCTTCTATTCTTTGTATAAATTCACTTTTCTCAATACACCCTTGACAATCTTCACCCCAATCATTGATGATTTTCTTCAAATCGCGTACTTTCAATTTCTTCAAATCGACCGTTTTCAAATCAATCTCAACATCGTAACGTAATTCACAAATTTGGGCATCTTTCTTTTTTAATTTTTCACAAATTTTATCGGCTGGCATCGACCATGATAACGGTTTGGACATTTCACCCAATATACCTGTTGCACTCTCCTCTAAACCACCTAAATAGTAACACTAGAAGAAGACAAAAAAAATTGGGTTTAATTTGTTAATTAATTTTGAATTATTGACGTACAAATCGATTCTCTTTATTCTTGCTAGTTTTGCAGAATTTCTTGAATTCGGCCTCGATCAATTTGGGGTCTTTTTTGATATCATCGGTGAGTTTTGACGAGAATTTATCGAGAACTTTTATACAAACTACCAACAAAAAACCAGTTAATTATAAAGAAATTAAACGAAAAAACGACAAATACCTTCACAATCCCCGGGTTTTAAACAATCAACATTTAATACTGTAAGTAATAAAACTAACAATCCCATTGATATAACTGCTTGAAATTCCATTGTGTTTCACGATTAAATTCCTTGTTATCTCTCAGAAATGCAATGAAACCTACAATTGAAGAATTTTTGAGGTTATGTTGGAATACTTTAAAAATTTTTAATAAAATTCAACAAATTTATGAATTAAATTAAAGCAAATTCAATAACAATCACTTACTCTCTAAATTTTTGAATAAATTCGTTATAAAATTGATAGATTCCTTATCAAAAATATTGAAAATCTATTAACACGTTGACAATTGAAATAATTTTCACAATAAATCCGCCGACTATGATCTGGATTTCAATTATTTTGTTGGCGATCTCTGATTGGTACACGTGTCTATTAAACTAACAACCAATTAGAAATAAATGCGCGAATTTTGAATCATTCGTTTTCTTACTTTTAAAATTTTATAGATTTACTTGAACTTTATGCGTAAATACAATAAAAAAGAATAAATGTCAAGGTAATTTAGTTGTCAATTTCCATCAATAGCGTTATTAATAAACTTTAACCTTATTTCCTTCCGGTTTCAATAATTATATCCATTGGGGACGTTTTCATTTAAATTTATTATTTTAAACATAGACTACCTTCACATTTAATTTAACCGATTTTTATTATTTTTTTGGTTAATTTCCGAGATTATTTAAAGTGTTGAAAGGTATTGGAAATTTAAAAATTTTTAAAACAACTTAATCAATCAATTCAGTCAGAGTTAGCATTGGATTAATTTAATCAAATGTTACTAAATCAATATTAGAAATTGTAAATTAATTTGTCACTAGATGTCATTACGTTAAAGTTCAATTGTTAAATTTAATATAATCGTAATAATAATAATAATAATTACAATACAATAATTAAGTAATGTTAATTTATTATAATCTAATTATTAATTAATTAATTAAAATCAGTTGTTTAACAAATAATTAATAAAAGATTGAAGAGCTTAAAACACAAATAATTCTGCCATCTATTGAATGTTATTATAAATATACTCATAGCCAACTATGTTTTTAGAATATAAGAGCGGAAGTCTATTACGTCATTTACTACCAACAGGATTAAAATCGACCAAATCAAAAACAAGACATAAAACTCTATTTTGACCTCGTAGTTGGCCATGTTTTTGTCGGCAAGGATCGTAGCTTGATTTACACTTTATTAGATTTGAGTATTTGTTAACATATTTCTCAATGGAAAAATTTAATTAAAGGCAAAGCCAACTTCCGAGTAAAATATTGTACAGTCTTGTATACTAAGAAATTTTCAATCAAATAGAATACAAATCAAACTACGACACTATGTATAAAGACATAGCCAATTAGGAAATGAACATAGCTTCTTTCACCCTTTAGATATGAATAAGAATTTTATTTTGTCTCACAATTGGCAATGTCTTTGGTAACTAGTGTCGCAACTTGATTCATACTTTATTAGGTTGGCATTTGTTAACGTATTTTTGAATGAAAAACAACCAAAGGCACAGCCAACTGGTGTATAGTCTTATACAACAACACATTTTAAATCAAATAAAGTATGATTAGTATGAATCAAGTTAAGACTCTACGTCGCAAGGACCATGCAATAAAAAGAAGGTTGTACATCCTATTTTAATAAATGATTAATAAGATATTCAACGAGATTTCACCTTGCAGGGTCGTAACTTAATTCATACTTTATTAGATTTGACATTTGTTTCATTGAAAAACTTTAACCAAAAGCCAACTGGGAGGTGAAATATCGGATGAATTAAACTACGATATTATTGTAACAAGTACATGGCCATCACTGTTAAAATAGATGATTATTAAGATGGACAACGGTAATTCACCTCATAGTTGGCCATAATTTTGTTATTTAATGTCGTAACTTCATTCACACAATGGAAAAACATAACCAAAGACACAGCCAACTGATGTAGACTCTTATACATAAAACAATAAATATAATAACAAATGACAAATGTTAAATCAAATAGAGTATGAATTAAGCTAAGACTCAATATAAAAAAGACATGGCTAATCAGGGAATGAACATAAGTTTGTACAAATCTGTAAATATAATTATAGGATTTACAACAACAATTTACCTCTCAATTGGTCATGTTTTTGTCATCTATTGTCGTAACTTAATTCATATTTTATTAGATTTGGCAAATGAAGAAACAAACATAATCAAAATCATACCCAGTTGCTAGCTGAAATATCGCTGTACAGTCTTGTACAACAACAAATATTAAATCAAAAAATGAATTAAGCTAAGACTTTGTATAACAAAAACATAGCCAACAAAGAGACACCCTGTAAATAGTTATAATTATAAGAGTTTATTTTACAATTGGCAATGCTTTTAGCATCTAGTGTCGCAACTTGATTCATACTCTATTAAATTTGGCATCTGTTAACGTATTTTTGAATGAAAAACATAACCAAAGACACAGCTAACTGTGAGTTGAAATGTCGCTGTACACTATGTACACCCACAAATGTTACATCAAATAAAGTATGAATTAAGCTACGACAATGTGTAAGACATGGCCAATTATAGGATAAAAACAGTTGTATACTGTAATTAAAAATATGGTAAATAAAATAGAAAAGTTGGCTCACTTAAGGTCGTAACTTAATTCAGACTTTATTATGTTTGGCATTTGTTGACATGTCTTTCAATGAAAAACAATCAACGGCATACGAGATGAAATGCTTCACATTAAGGCATGTTGAATCAAATAAAGTATGAATCAAGCTACGACACTTGTAACAAAGATATCACCCACTAGGAGATGAAAGTACATCATGCAAATATAAATATAGGATTTACAGTAACATTTTATAGTTGGCCATGTTTTTGTCACCAATAGTTGTGGGTTGATTCATACTTTATTAGATCTGATATTTATTTATACGGTTTTGCACATCAACAAACATTAAATAAAATTAAAGTATGAATCAAACTACGACAATACATAATAAATACAAAGCCAACTGTTGAGTGAAAATCGGGGTGTACACTCTATTTTAATAATAAATAATTAACAAGTAACCAACGGTATTTCACTTTACAATTGGCCATGTCTATATCACCTAGAGTCGTGGCTTGATTCATACGTTATTGACATTTCTTATCATATTTCTCAGTAGAAAAACATAACCAAAGTTAGAGGCAACTATGAGGTAAAATATAGCTATACATTATAAATATTAATAAACGTTAAATCAAATGAAATATGAATCAAGCTTCGACATTAATTAATCAAAATATGGCTAATTATAAGGTGACATTGTATTTTAATATAAAACTAACTAAATCAACATAAATACAACGGAATTTCATTTGACAGTGGCCGTGTTTCTATCACCTGAGGTCGTAGTTTGATTTATATTTAACAACATATGACATTTGTTGATGTATTTTCCAATGAAAGACTTAGCCAACTATGATGTGAAATATCGTCATACGCCCTGCACATAAATGTTAAATCAAATAGGACAAGTATGAATCAAGCTAAGACATTTCATTATAGAACATGGCCAACTGCGGGATAAAAATAGGGTTGTACAGTCTATTTAGACAAGTAATTAGGGGTGTATTAGTGATTTTAACCTTGAACTAGACACCTAAGGAGAAGGGAAAAAAATTTCCCACTCCTTAGGTGTCTAGTTCAAAACAAATAACAACTAACCATTATTTAATCAATAATTTTTACAATCAACCATATCTTTCATTAATGAAAATCACTTTTTTTTTTAAATAAATACATTGTTGTAAATTTCCATAAAAATAATTATGAATTATAATGAAGGTAATTACAATAAATTATTATTACAAGAAAAAAAAAAATTTGAAAGGGGCCGAATCTATGAACCGGCCTAATAACTTCCCCGACACGAGTCCGAGTTTTTAAAAAAACGAGTACCGTAGCACGAGTTTTGTATACTATTTTTTCTATTGGAGATACTTTATTAAAAAAAAAACTAACTATAAAAATCAAAATCGGGAATCGAGAACCGTGGCTATCTCACAACCACCGAAAAATTCAATGAGGAACCAGCATCTCGTCAACAAAAACTCTGTTCACTAATCGGTGATTCCACACACAGACTTTTCAGTTCGACTTTCTTACAATTCGATTCACAATTCAATTGCGAAATTTTGACAGAACGACAGAACTGTCATTTGAGCGCGGAATAAAAAGTAGTACGGTAGTCCCAACAAAAACATGGAAAAATTCAAATCATATAGATTGAATTGTCGAGGGAATATACATTTCTTTTTTAGGAGAATTCAAAATTTATATTATTTTAAAACATTTATTTATTAAAAAAGCGCTAACCGAAACACAAAACCCGCTCAAAAAACCGCTTGAAAACAAATTTTCTGAGGTTATGTTTCAAAAATGACAGAAGAATGTAAACAAACGCATAGGATTTTATGCCTCCAGTGATACCAACAGTAGATATAATTCTGTCTTTATAAACTACCGTTATAAATTTTGCTACGCTTTAAAAATTATGTTGGATAACCTTCTGAACTGTCATTTCAAAATTTCGCAATTGAATCGTGAACAACAACTCTTTTCTATGGCAACCGATCCCTGATAGAAGGCGGCAAATTTGAATTGGTTGACTACACTATTTTGCCAATTTTGTGCCCTAATTTAAAAAAAGAAAAGAACATCGCACATGAGGGGTATCGTTTCGAACATAAAAGCACATGCCCTTTCGATTGGTGATATCAAATTAATATGTTATCTTAAATTTTTTTCAATCAACCTCCTCCCCCTTCCACCCCCGTGGTTCGATTGGCACCAAAAACTAATCAACTCGAACGGCCACCAAATAGTTTGCGCTGACCAAATTTGAACTCAATCGGTGAAACCGTTTTTGAGTAATCGTTGGATAAACGACAGACACACACACACACACACACACACACACACACATGCTAAAAAACTTCAAAAACGTGTTCAGGGGACCTCAAAACGTAAAGATCTGGTGAAATCTCGAATTCGAAATTTTGGTCCGAAACTAATAACTTCCCTACCCTCTGGTCGGGGAAGTTAAAAATCGATACATTGTATACGATAAATTGGATTTTTCTTTTATAAAAAACGAGTCTAATACGTCAGAATATAAGGTGTATAACGATTTTTCAACTCCCAATGGACTCTGCCTTGTTTTATAACGTCGTAGATTGAGCCGTATGTTTGAAACATTTCTTTACAAATGTCAAATGTAACCAAGACAACCAACTACGTTGTATGAGCTTTTTTAACAACTATCACTACTACAACACCATCTAGATTGCTAAATGTTAAGTATATAAGGTTAGGAATGGCGCCATCTAGTGAAAATTTTTCGAATCATACACGATAATGACGTCATTTTTGTGAATTTTCTGTTCAATATTGTAGCAACAATTAAGTACCGACCTGTTTTGTTTAAACCAAAAGCAAAACAAAAATCAGATGAAAAAAATAAAACAAGTAAAGAATCGATTTGTTGATTGTCTTGTAAAATTTACAATTTTAATTAATTAAATTAATCCTTGAAGTTTGTAACCACAATTATTGGAAATACACAAAAATGATAAAACTAGTTTGGTTATAAATAGAAAAGTTGTATTGGAAATAATTATAAAAGCTCGTCGATACATCGGCAATTGCTCATTAATTCTAGAATTCAATCAAAAACAACAATCATGAAATCTTTGAGGTTATTAATTTTAAATCTACTATTTTGCGGCTTAGCTATTTCGGCCCATCTACGTAAGTTTAATTATTAATTTTCTATTGATTTTCATTGAAAATTATTTTTTTAACAGCGAAATCGTTTAAGACCTGCCACCGTCAAGATGCCAACTTTAACGAATGCTTAAATGAGGATATTATGGATTCGTTGCAATATTTGACTGAGCCGATTCCATCGGTTGGTATGACCACATTTGATCCGTATGTTGTTGAAAAATTCAGTGTGAGTGCTGGTAGTGGTGGTCGAGTGAAATTCGATCAAAATTACAAAAACATGAAAATTATGGGATTGACGGGTTCTAAATTGAAGACGTCCATGTGAGTTTTGCCAAATTTTTACTACTGACAATGAGTTGGCTATGCCTTACTAACTTAATGTCATAAATTGGTGCATATTTTAATAAATAGCGGACTCAGTTAACTCTGAATCTATCAATTTCTGAGTTGGCTGTGTTTTGGTTACGTCGTGTCGTAGATTGATTCATACTCTATCAAATTTGACGTAGTAAAAGACATGGCCAACTATGACACTTCGCATTTTCAATATTTAACAACCTCTTTCAATTAAACAGTATGGATTTTGATAAGAAACAATTAATGATAACAGGCACAGTACCATTAGTTGAATTGAATGGCGACTATGATTTTAACGGTCAATTATTAGTATTACCAATAAAGGGTAATGGAAAATTTAAATATCAATTCGGTAAGTTGGCCATTTTCAAACAATTGAAACGATAATTGTTCAAACAAAAATTATATAAATTCCAGAGAATGTAGATGCAACAATTGAGATTAATTTTGAAGAAACCGAGAAAAAGGATAAGAAATATTATAATGTTACAAATGTTAAGGTGACATTTAAAATGCATAATGCCCATCTAAATTTAGATAACCTATTTGATGGTAATAAAGAATTAGGTGATAATATTAATAAAGTATTAAATGAAAATTGGCGTGAAATCTTAGAAGACGTACAAAGTGGTTATGAAGAATTGATTGCAACAGTTATTAAAGCAGAAGCTGCGCCATTATTCAGTCATGTACCAATCGATGAAATTTTTCCTAATTAAACCAATTAAGAAACCAATAAATTGATGGTTAAATCAGCAAATCTAGAAAATGATTATTACTCGAACCATTTTCCTGTAATTCAAGTTTTACTATCATCATTTATGACATTTTTTCATAAAAATTATAGAAAAACGGTCGAAATCGATAGTGGGCGCGTAGTTTTAATACGCAACCGATCATGAACGCGCAGCTTAAGAACCTTAACGAACATGAGTGTTTAGCTTTAAAAGGAGTCTTACTTACAATATTAGCCTTTTTTAATTAATTTATAGATCACTACTTAAATCTTCATTCACTAATTTTATAATTAATTAAATTAAATTATTTACAAATTAAATAATGATTTAAAATAAAATTAACCACCATATTTGAGAAAAATTGTGACTTTAACCACTATACAAATTTCAACCAATCACGCAGCTTGTAAGCGCCATCTAACTAAAATTAACCGAACTAATATTTTAAATAAATTTGTTTTCGGATTAATTTAAATAATTAGAATTGTCATTAAATTTAATGATATTTCACAAGAATTGTTAGAAAATTTATTAGGAAATCAATTAATTTTGAAGGCTGTAGAAATTATAGAATTGTAACCTTAAACACCACCAATCAAATTGAATTAATTTCAAAATCTAGTAGACTCCGAATTAAACTGACAAAATCCCCTTTAATCAAGGTATCTAATTAATCGATTAATTTACTCAAATAATTAGTTTTAAAAATTATTAAGACAATTAATTAAAACAAAAAAAATACTAGAAACTGTAATTTCTCAGAATAACACAAAAACTATAAAACTTCAATGGCGCCACGTAGTGGACTTTGAAACAACTACAAATTTGGCGCCTTATTCGAATTCGATTTGCTAGGAATAGGAGGGTAACATATCTAAATTAAATTTAATCAAAATATTTATTGAAATAATCGTTAATTCGAAAAAAAAGTAATAATTGCTAATTTGAAAAAAACTTAATCAAATTACATGCTACGTATAACTTTAATATCGCCGGTTGGATGGAAATTTAAATCAACTTTTGATGGATAACAAACTTTTAAATTACCACTACGATCATATGTACGTACTTGTTCAATTTCGAATTGTTTATTATCAATATTATCATTATTATTATTATTGTTATTATCAAATAAATAAATAGATTCTTTAATAAACTGATTCATTGTAGTTTTACATAAATCTAATGATATACTTGATGTAATTTCAACGAGAATTTTTTTAGTTTCTATTGTAATTTTTGTTAAATCACTATTTGTTATTGGTGGTAATGATAATACATTATTATTATTTAATAAACATGGAAATTTTGTTTTACCTTCTAATAAATATAAATATTTATGTATACCTGAATATGTATTACGTTTTTTCTCTTTACGTAGATTATTAGCATCGTTTTGTAATTGTTTGAATAATTCCATTGCTGTTAATTCATTTGTACGATTTAATGGTTTAATTTTTAGACAATCCGGCGATTGGGTTGTATAAATTAAGTCACCATTCATCTAAAACAAATTCATTATAGTTAACGGAAATTTTAATCAAATTATACAAGGACTGTTGAACTAAAAGTATACATAGTTTATAGGATAAATCTCATTATTTGAAAAATATTGTAAAATATTTTAATGATTTATACGAGGGCCTCTTGAGATTATTTTAGCAAAATTTGAACTTTGTAGCACATAGGAAAGTTGAGCAACAAATGATTGTTTCGGGTAAGGTCGCAATTTTTGGAAATGACTCTTAAAGGGACGAGGTAGATCTCAAAATTTTCACCGGCGAAAATGTGAGTTTGTAACTTGCGATTTCTCGCTCGTTCTTGGGACTACGACGACCGGAAATAGATTTTTGAAAAGAACATTTCTTATAGACGCCAATGGTTTTTCCCGTTTTTCAAAATGTTGATAGAAATTTGAATTACAGACGAAAATCTAACATGTTTTTTTCGTATATTTGTACAATTTCTCGTATTTTCTCTTATAACTTGGGCAATTTTGATTATTTTGCAAAAATTCTTGTACTGTTAGATAGCAAATAAAAAGTCCTTTTCAAATATTCAAGAAAGTTTCCAATTCCGCTGTTAGTTTTCCGGAAAATTAAGAAAACGTTTGGGAAGAGATATAAGAATTTGGGCACAGTTTTTATTTTACAGAATTGATCAACCCCTCATTCGAAAGCTGATACAAAAGTCGAGGGGAATGGGAAGCCCTTTTTTTGAAATTTTGAAAATTGCCTGAATTATCGCAGAAAATTCGATTTGATTTTCTGGCACTGTTTTCACTTATAAAAATTAATTATTTTGCTTTGAAATACATACGGTTAGGTAGTTAATTTTGTTCTCTTTCCGATTGGTCCATTATTTTTGTAAAAAATATTGATTTTCCGAAGAAAATTGAGTGGAAATCCAGCGTCGTTATTTTACGAAGATTGCCTGCGTTACACGTAAACAGTGCGGGTTATCTTGCTTGATAATACACAAACAAAGAGACTGGATTTTCATTCCATTTTTTTCGAGAAATCAACACTTTTTACAAAAATAATAGGCCAATCGGAAACAGGACAAAATTATCTACCTAACCGTATATATTTTAAAGCAAAATATTTAATTTTAATATGTGAAAACAATGCCAGAAAAACCAGTTGGTTTTTCCGCGATAACTCAGGCAATTTTCAACATTTCAAAAAAAGGGCTTCATCTGGCACTCCGCCTTTGTATCAGCTTTTGAATGAGGGGTCGATCAATTCTATAAAATAAAAACTGTAGGAGAAAACCTGTTTCAGGTTACAGAAGTTTTCCGGAAAACTAACGGCGGAATTGGAAAATTTCTTAAATATTTGGAAAGAACTTTTTTATTTGCTATCTAACAATACAAGAATTTTTGCAAAATAATCAAAATTGGCCAAGTTATAAGAGAAAATACGAGAAATTGTGCAAAAATACGAAAAAAACATGTTGTTAGAGTTTCGTCTGTAATTCAAATTTGTATCAACATTTTGAAAAACGGGAAAAAACCATTGGCCTCTATAAGAAATGCTCTTTTCAAAAATCTATTTTCGGTTGTCGTAGTCCCAAGGACGAGCGACAAATCACAAGTGACAAACTCACATTTTCGCCGGTGAAAATTTTGAGATCTACCTCGTCTCCTAAAAATTGTTTTTTGTTTTGCTAAAATTATTCCATCATCCTATAAATCTATTACATATTTCTCTAATTACTCACTCCTATAAAAACTACCATATTATTCACCAGAAAGTATACCAAGTGTTTCATCTCGGACAACTGTCCTTGTTTGGCAAGCGATTTTTAAAACATTTTACGGATTTATAGAAGGATCTCTGGAGCTTATTTTAGCAAAATTTGGGCCCTTTAGTTCATTTAAAAGTCGATTAAAAACTGTTCATTTTGCCAAAATTGGAGCATTGTAACCTTTCGGCAAGACGGTTAATAAACACTCGTTTCTAACAATGTCGGGATTTTTATAAGTGAGGTACGCACGTAAAATGACAGAATGACTCCCAGATACTCTCCACATGTTTTTTTTTTCCTTTTTTCCAACGCATTCTAAAGTAAATGAAAAATACTTCTATTCATTGTACAAAAAAGTGGCAAAAAATGAAAAAAAATCACATTCTTAAGTCATTCTAACAATAAGTGATTTTATATGCATATCTAATTTTTTTTAATCGCAAAGTTACCTAAGATGAGCGTTTTTTGGTCGATTTTCAAATGAACTAAATTTTGATAAAATAATCTTCTCAGCCTTCCTGTCCTATAAATCCTTGCAATATGTTTCAAATTGCTCAGCAAATAATGACATTTGCCATAAGAACTTATAGTCTGAAGTGAAACACTTGGTATAATTTGATTGATAAGTCCTATTATTTGACGAGCAATTTTAAAATGTGAGCCTGGTAGCTCATCGGCAAGTTGGCTAAAAGAAAAAAAAAACGATTGCTTTGAGTACAATTGCAATTGCAATTCTTCACAACAATTTAAACACGACAAATGATTCAAAAATGCTCCTAATAGTGATTTTTTTCACTTTTCTTATTCCAAAATAAACACTAAATAAAATGGATAAAATAAAAATAATCAATAACAGGAGTCATTCTGAGTCATTTGATGAACGTGACTCGTTTTTAAAAATTGCAACATCACCAGAAACAATCGTGTTTTTTTTTACCCATTTACAAATAAGCTACAAAATCCCCTAAATTTTGCTAAAATAATCCTTGGCATATTTTCAAAATTACTCGCCAAATAATAGGACTTCCCATAAAAACTCTTTCATATGATTTACTAGAAAGTATTCAGTAGGTGTTGCATCTAAGACAAGAAGTTCTTATGGCAATTGCCCTTATTTCGCAATCGATTGAAAAATATTCCAAAGATTTATATAACAGTTCCTGGAAATTATTTTAGCAAAATTTTGAACTCGGTAGCTCATCGTGAAGTTAAATAAAAATTCCTCGTTTGTAACAGTGTCGCGATTTTCAAAAATTAGGTATGCAAGTAAAATAACTCAGAATGACTCCAAGATATTATCCACATTTTTTTTTTAATATTTCTCCATAACATTCTAAAATAAATGCGAAATACTTTTACACAATCCATGTTGCAAGCATTCTTAAGTCATTTAATGCATGTGACTCATTTTTGAAAATCACTACTTTTCTGGCCAACTTTCAAATGAGCTACGAAGTGGAAATTTCGGTAAAATGATGCTCACGGACCCTCCTATAAAGCCTTGAAATGTGTTTCAAATTGTTCATTAAATAATTACAGTTACTATAAGAACTTAGGGTCCGAGGTGGCAACTATTAGTTGACGAGTAATTTTGAAAATATTTTAATGATTAATAAAAGTGCCCCTGAAGATTATTTAGACTAAAACTTAAACTTTGTAGCTCATCAAAAAGTTGGTCAAAAATGATTGTTTTAGGTAATGTTGCAATTTTTGAAAACGATTTCCGCACGTCAATCGACTCAAAGCTACGCCTCATATTGATTTTTTTCATTTTTATTCATCGTATTTAACAATAAACACGAAACAAAATTGATAAAATTAAAAAAATAACAAAATTAGAAACATCTTTGAGTCATTCTAAATTATTTGAATTGTGTAACTCGTTTTTAAAAATAACAACACCGTTAACTGTTTTTTGATCAACCTTCAAATGGACTACGATAGCTCAAATTTAGCAGAAATGATCCCCATATTGACATATTTTATACATTACTCGCCAATAGGAGTTCTACCATATTATAAACTAAAAATTATACAGTTTGTATGGCAACTCCCATTATTTGATAAACAATTCAAAAATTTTCTTAACGAGATTATCTTACCAAAATTTGAACCGAGTAAGCTCTTCGGGAAGTTGGTTAAAAATGATTATTTTAGGTAATGTTGCAATTACTGGAAATGATTTAGACACATTAAACGATTTAAAGATGCTCCTCGAATTGTTTTTTTTTCTTCATTTTTCTCCATCGCATTTCAGAATAGACGCGAAATACAATGGACAAAAAAAAAACAATGTTAGTAACATCTTTGAGTCACCGTGTTTGATGCGTCTAACTCATTTTTTTTAAATCTCAACGTTGTCAGAAACGATCGTGTATTTTTTTGACAAACTTTCAAATGACTATGAGGCCCAAATTTTACTAAAATCACCACCAAAGACCCTCCTATAAATTTTTGGCATATTTTTCAAATTACTCACCAAATAATAGGGCTTTTCATATATTCTTTACTAGAAAGTATGCAACTCCCATTATTTTGAGAAGCAATTTGAAAAAAAATCAAAGATTTATAGTTAGATCCTTGAAAATAATTTTACCAAAATTTGAAATTCATAACCGCTCATTCTAGATAATGTTGGGATTCTTGAAAACGAGTTAAACACGTCAAATGATTCAGAATGACTCAAAGATATTATTAACATTGATAAATGGATAAAAACGAAAGAAATCAATGTTAGGAGCACATTTGAGTTTTTCTGAGTCATTTTACATTTGTGACTCGTTTTTAAAAATTGTAACATGGTCAAAAATTAGTGTTTTTTTGGTTAAATCTCGCTAAAACGATCCTCACAAACTCTTAACATGTCAGAATGACTCAAAGAAAACGTAAAATATTTCAACTCATTTCAAAATAAAATGAAAGAAAACGAAAAAATTCAATGTTTAGACCATTCATAGTCATTTTATCTGTGTGGTTGTTTGACGAAATTTACAACATTAGAAAGGATCTTATTTGATAGACTTTCAAATGATCTACAAAGCCCAAATTTTACTAAAAGAATCTCCAAAGGCCCTACTTTTACATATTTTTCAAACACTTTTAGTTCAGCACACTTGTAATTGAAATATATAACAATAATAAATTGGAAATACGTACGATTTTGTTGAAATCATGCGTTGCTATTGTTGCATTGTTGCGTTTATTACAAACAGTTTCATGTAATTTATTTTGTAATTGAATGAATTTTTTAAATTTCAATTCATCAAAATTTACGTTATTTATAATACAACCAAGGAAATATTCACGTATATTTTTAACACTATCATCAATTATTATTTTGAAACTATCATTATTTGTTGATGATCTTATAAATAATTGATATTTAAAATTATTATCATCATTATTATTACTAATTTCGTTATTATCATCTGAATCTTCATTGTTTTTCTTTGTAGTGTTGTCTTTTGTTATTGTTGTCGTTGTTGTTTTTTTACAATGTTGTTTAATATAATCGATGATTTGTTTTGTACGACATTGGTCGATTAATTTCAATAATCGACGATCACTTATTGGATTATTCTTCAAATTTAACGCTACAATCAACACAATTAATTGTTATAAATAAATGAAGCACATTATAACGGTATTACAATTCCCAGTTGGCTATGCCTTAGTTACGTTGTGTCGTAGATTGATTCGACTACAGTTGAAAACTACGAGTGTCAAATTTAGTAAAGTATAAATTCATCTACGACACTACATAACAACGGCAAAGCCAACTGCGAAATCAAATTACTAATTATTAAAAATCTGAAATTTGTTTTCCACCTGTTGTTTCACATAAACTACCCCTATAAATTGTTTTTGCTGTTCTATCAACCCCTGGTATATAGAGTTGAACAACTCACTTTCTTATTTTAAATGGATTAGTATTTTTTAATTACGTATTTGGGTTCTATGGTAAAATTCAAGATTTTGATAACATAACAGATAGTCTAGTTTTGATAGTTTTTCAGGAATTTGGATTTTTCATGAAATTGTAAATTTTTCAATGTTTCATTAAAAAATTCACATCTTTGAAACTGCCACTTTACAACAAATTTGATAAAATTGAACTATTTTTCAGCTTTTCCCTGAAATTAATTTTGTTTTTCAGCCACTTTTCAAATACAAATTTCTTCCTTATTTTAAACGTTTTCATTCAAAACAACCCGCATATACCACAGACAGATAGAATGAAAAATTGTTTCTAAGGGCAATTTAGGTGCAGAAACTACTGTTAAATGAATTTCAGGAATTTCCCACAATTTGGACTTTTCATCATTTCAATTATTCATCCTCTTGACTCACCCTGTAGGATAAAATATTGAATTTATATTGAGAAACATTGTGCAATATTAAACGTACGTCAATTATGACTTTGCGGTACCCTCTAACCGACAATATTGCACAATTTTCGAAATTTTAAAAATTGTAAAAAAATGATGAAAATTTAAATAGAAATCCCCAATTGTTTCAAAAAAGAACTGCAATAATTTAGGTTGAAGTTTTTTGTATGATTTCACTCCAGCTTTCAAATCAAAAAAATCAACCCTTAGAATTTAGTAAAGAAAACTAAAGTAAATGAAGATAAATTGTAGTAAAATCCACAAAACTTTTAGGTTGATTTTTTGGATTTACAATAGGCAGTAGTGTTAATTACGTACGACTATTACTTGATTCAGCTACTCGTAATCCATTAAAAAACAAATTAAATCGAGTAAAATATGAACTAAGGTACAACTCTATGTAATTATGGTTCTACTTTTGGTTACGTAGTATCATTACTTGATTCGGCTATTTATAAACCATTGAAAAATACATCAAACTAATAAAGTATGAACCAAGCTACGACACTACAATGTATACATAACCATATTCTTGGCTACATTAACTTGATCGAGCTACCTGTTTTTCATTTGAAAAATACATCAAACTAGTAAAGTACGAACTAAGCTACGACTCTACAATGTAATCAAGACCATACTCTTGTTTGAGTAAAATCGTAACTAGATTACTTATTTTCCATTTAAAAACACAACAAATCTAGTAAAATATGAATAAAGCTACGACTCTATGTAACCACGGCCATACGGTTAAGTAAAATCAAAATTCAATTTAGTTACTCGATTTTTTTTGAAGAACACATCAAATCTAGTAAAGTATGAATCAAGCTACGACTCTACAATGTAACCAAGGCCGTACACGTGATTACGTATAACCGTCACTTAATTCATATGATTGTTTTGAAATTGAAAATACATCAAATGTAATCAAGTATCAATCAAGTTACGACTCTAGCCGTGGTCATATTTTTGGTTATCTATTAAAAAATACACTATCTAGTAAAGTATGAACCAAGTTACGACTCTATGTAAGAAACCTACAGCCATACTTTGGCTATATAAAACCATTACTTGATTCAGTTGCCTGTAATCAATTGAAAATCTAATAAAGTATGAACCAAGTTACGACACTACAATGTAAGTATAACCATACACAAGCCCATTATTTGATTTAACTACTTATTATACAATGAAAAATAGATGAAATTAATAAAGTATGAATCAAGTTACGACTCTACGTAACCATAACTTATACAACCAACAAAACAACTCAAAATTCCTCAATTTTACTCTTTTAAAACAGCAATAATTACTTTTTAATTTGGAACAATCGGCCAATTCTCCTGGTAATTGTTTGATATGATTATTTGTTAATTCCAGTATTTTCAATGATGGTAATACGGATATCGTACCAGGTATTTCTTTAATTAAATTCGAACATAAACGAATCTCCGATAAATTCAATAAATCCACATAACACAAATCGGGAAATTCCATTAATTTATTATTACTCAAATCAATTACGGTCAATTTATTCGTTTGTATCAATTTCGGAAATTGTTGAATTTGATTATTCGTCAATATCAAACTGGTTAAATTCACCAAATTATTGATAGTTCCAGGTATTGAAATCAATTCATTTCTCGATAAATCCAACAATTTCAATTTTATTAATTTCGTTATATTGTCGTTGAAATCGTTTAATTGATTCGTGTGTAGAACCAACGATTGTAAATTTAACAATTGCGCAATATTATCGGGTAATTGTTTTAAGTCAATTTCGTGTAAATTTAAGTAATTCAACGTTGTTAAATTGAATATCTCGAAATCTAAACCGTCTTTATCGAGACGTTGTTTAATTTCATTACCATACAAAATCAATTCGTGCCGATTCTCAATTTTAACACGCTCCACCTCCGGCCACATTCTCCCCATTATCGAACACCTAAAATCAATCAACAATCGAATAATTAATTCAAAATTAACAAATTTAATTAAAAACCTTTAATTTTCAATCGAATAATAACCGGCTTTTGCGTTCTAAAATATTTGCACGATTTTTTTTGGAGGTTAGAAAAAAACAACTTTAACAAATAAAAATCACTAGAATTAAACTAGCGCCATCTATCAAAAATCAATATTGTGTAGAAAAAGTCCCTAAAATTCTGGTGGATTTTTGTAGAATCTTTTAGTAACAATGAGAAATCAATGTTGGTAGTTCAGTACAATGCAGTCTGGGTAATGGCGTTTCAGTTATCTTTCTCTACTAGTGTATAGACGGACGTAATGTGTTCATGTGGGTAACAGAAATTGAATTGTGCCGCGATTTTTTTTAATTAAATCGTAAGTAATTTTCGTTAATTTCATAATAGAATTAAATTATTTGTAATTAGGTTTAGATTTGTGTTGTTTTTAATTCGTTTTATTGTCGTGGTGGTTTAGAATTGGTAAAAATCAACTGTCATTTTTTCTCACCATGTCTTCAACATAGCCAACTTTGTTTGTCTTTTGTTGTTTTTTTTCGTTGATTATTTCTTAATGAAATTGTTGTTAATTTTGTGAAAATCCATATGGATTTTATAGTTTTTATGGTTTTTTATTGGATTTTTATAATTTTTTTTAATTGTTGTGTTTTTTTCCCAATGATAAGTCTTGTTAAAAATTTATAACCAACAAATCAACGACACAAAAAAACAACACATCCTATTTGATTCATTTATTAATTATTGGAATATTTTCAATTGGATTTTCGAATTGTTTGATAATATTTGGGCGTTGGTTTGCGCCATATTTGCTAGAAAATAAAAATTTACCCCCTTTTGTCCCCATAGAAATCACCTATATTACATCCAATTTCGATACAATATTAATGAATTGTTGCCATCAATTATTACAGATACAAATATTTAAACATCTACACAAACGTATATTGAATAAAGAATTAACCGAAAATAAGGGTGGAATTTTCGAAAAAAAATCGCCGAAATGGATGATGAAATTGATAATTTATCCGGTAGTGATTTCGATGAAGATGAAGATCCAGATAAAATCGAAGTACCAGGTTGTTTATTTATATTTTTAATTATTTATTAGATTAATTATGAATAAAATTTGTAGGGGGTGGTAAAGATTTGGCGGCAGCTGCTGCAATCCAAGAGAACAAATTCAAACAAGACGATACTGTATTGAAGAACGAATTGAAATTACCACAAATGAACAATTTTATTGGACAAAATAGTAAAATGGCACAAAATTTACCAGTTGGTGGTGGTACCACTGGTGCTCCCTATGATATGATGAGAAATTCAGCTAGTGAGTATATTTGTGTTTTTCAATTAAAATTGGGGTTATTATTGTAATAATTTGGCGGTATTTTTGAAAATTCTGTTGAAATTTAGTTTATTTTTATTATATAAAAAAAATGTGTATGTATAGTTGTTTGTTTGTTTTTGCGTACATTCAGTGGGTACCCCATATAATATGGGCAATGTAGCCGCTATGGCTAGTATGCTCAGTAGTTTAGGGGGCCCAATGGGTGGTTCGATGTTTCCACCCTCTGGACCTGGTGGTTTCAACGCTGCACAATTTCTACAGCAGAGTAAGTGTTGATTCTAAATTCTAAAATCAACATTTTTTAATTTCTCTTTATTTATTTATTTACAACGAATTTAAGTATAATCACAAAAGCAGCATGATTTTTCGATTATTATTTTTGTAAATAAACAAAATTATAGCTTTATTTCTATTATTATCATTATTATTAAGTAGTATTAGTTGATATTAACAGTTTTTTTGTACTTCTAGTAGTGGATTAAAGTATGGTATTTGTTTAAAATTGGGAAAATTGCAGGTTTCTAGGCGCAAATATCACGGAAAAGTTTTAATTTAATGGTGGATTATCGGTAGATAAGCACTGGCTTAAGGGGTCGTACTATAACTCATTAAAAAAAGGAGATTTTTTGATCGAAGGTTTCTCTTTTATAATCTGAAAGATGATTTCCGTTTTGTGGAATTTTGGGGAAATTTTGAGTCACCGATGAAATCCTATTTTGTTTTATATTAAGCCCCAGTTCTAGAGTGGAAAATAAGAAAGAAATTCTCAATAGAAGGTTCTTTTTTCAGGAGTTGTGAATTATAAATAAGAGACTATAACTTAAAAAATATCGAACCTTTGATTGAAGGTTAATTTTTAATTTTTTCCACTAAAATCAAGTGCTACGGCTCGTTGGAAAGAGCATTTCAAGTTGCAAAATTACTATTTTGGAAAATTTGTTGGAAATTTTGAATTATAAATGAAAATCTAGAAATGAATTAGAGGTTTAATTTATAGCAAATTGGATTATTTTTCCAAATATGGTAGAAATTTCCCTATCGTTTCGGTTGTGTTCTGGGAAATTAAAAAAAAAAAAAAAACAAAACAAAACCGTGAATTGCAACGTGCAAGGAAACATTTCCCAGGTGTCCCCCTCCGATTTTAATGAAATTTGGATATGTTATTCTCCATTGAATTCTAAAAGATGCATAATTTTTTTATCGGCGGAAAAACATATCTAGGGGTGAAATCGCCACTCAAAGTTGAGGCTCAAACGGGGTACTTTTTAAGTTTCGCATACTTCCAATTAAAACATTCAAACGGGACAAACGGCATTATTCTCAGGATAAAAAGTAAAATAGAAGTCCATTGTTTGCATATAGAAATGTTAATTAGTGTAGAAGTCATAAGGGTTGAAAATAAGAAAATTGCTATAATTGAAAAACTATTCATCGGATTTGGACGAAACTAATGTCATTCGAAAGAAGACAACAAAGTAGAAGGAACCTATTTTTGGATTTTTTTGAAATATTACGTTTAGGGGGTAATTAACAATCAAGCATATCGATACGCATCAGAAAAAAAAATCACTATTCTTATTATTTTTATGTTTTAATTCATAGATAGTGCTTTTTATCAATTTTCAGTAGTTGGGGCACAAAATAATATTATTTTCTTCTTTGTTGCCTACGCTTTTAATTTTCATGCTGAACGTAATTTTTTATACGAGGATAGATACTACAAAAATTATTGTATTATAACTTTCGAATATATTTTTTCTAGAATTATTCTCAAACTTATTTGTTATCACTATCAAAGTTCAATTATTTATATTTTTAATGTCAATTCACCCCCTATAGAGTTTTTCCATAAAAGTCATGAAAATTATATTTTTCAACAATAATTGATTTCGTGAAAGTACAATGGCTAGTATTTGTTTTATAAAAATGTAGCAAATTTCAACCCTTATGTCTGTTGTACTATTTATTTATTATAATTACAAGGGCATTTTGCGCCACATTTTTCTCAATAACAAAATAATATCATCTAATATATTATAAAATTTGATTAATATTAGTGTATTTCTTTCGCATCGTATAAGTTATTAGCTTATTGCAAGGTAATTTAATTAAACTTTATTAACATTTAAAATATGAATAAATGAATGTCGATAGAGGAAATAAATAAGTTTTAGAACAGATCTAGAAAAAACATATCGCAAAATAATAATTATTTTAGTTTCTATATTCATATAAACAAAAATGTCCAACATGAAAATTGAACAGGTATGCAACAGATGAAGAAAATGCTATTTATGTGCCCCAACTGTTGAAAATTGTATTAAAACATACAGATTATAAGAATAGTAAAGTTTTTTTCTGGTCCATTCAAATACGGTTGAGGGGTGGTTACCCCCTAAACGTAATTTTTCGAAAAATTCCAAAAACAGGTTTCTTATACTTTTTCGTCTTCTTTCGAATGACATTAATTTCGTCAAAATCCGATAAATAGTTTTTGACTTATATCAATTTTCTTATTTTCAACCCTTATAAACTTCCACCCTAATTAATATTTTGATATGCAAACAATGGGCTTCTACATTATTTTTCATCCTGAGACTAATGCCGTTTGCCCCGTTTGAATATTTTAATTGGAAGTATGCGAAATTTGAAAAGTATCCCGTTTGAGCCTAAACTTTGAGTGGTGATTTCACCCCCTAGATATATTTTTCCGCCGATTAAAAAAAACATGTATCTCTTAGAATTTGATGGAGAATAACATATCCAAACTTCATTAAAATCGGAGGGGGACACCTGGAAATGTATCTTTGTTAGAATGCTCTTTAATGAGTCATAATACTCAATTCTAGAGTGAAAAATGAGAAATTGTCAAAGTTTCCTCTATTTTTTAGGAGTTTAATTTAAGGAACTACCATTTTTCTAAATTGAATCTTTAATTGAAAGTCTATTAGTTATTTTTTTAATCAAAAGGACTGCTGAAAAAATACTGTCTTGTTGGAAAATTATGAGTTATAAATTTACAATGAATATTAATACTAATTTGATACTAAATTGAACGAATTTCGCAAATATTCAAGAAATTTTCCGACCGGTTTGGTAGTTTTCTATAAAATTGAGAAATTAAAAAAAAAATTGAGCTACATTTTCTTGTAGGATTATATTTTTTAGAAAGATTACATGTATATGGAAAACTCTTCAGAGATTTTGGAAAAATGCAATTTTTGAAAATGTTGGGAAAATTCTTTGGCCATTTTCACCTATTAAAATTTGTTAACTTTGCGGCAGGTATTTTGTAGTTTAGAGACGATTAGATAGATCCACAATTGCTTTGGTAGTTTTCCGGGAAATTGAGACAAATTTCAAAATTTTAAAACTCTTGTACTGTTTTAAAGATAGCGAATTTAGTGTCGCATTTTCTGAAAGCTAAAACAATATTAAAAATTTCAAATTTTAGAAAATCTACGAAAAGCGTAGGAAAATTCGTTAAATTCGGTATAAAATGATGATTCAAGACGAAAATCCCTTGACTTTTAGGCTAAATTTTAACAATTAGAAGTAAAACTTATTGAGCATTGATAATTCTGGGGGAAAATTTCGCAAACTCAACTTAAAAAAAACTCCCTCAAGAATTATCAAAAACTGCTAAAAAATTGTGCCCCGAAACAATTTACAAGTAAACCGATTTAAAATTGACAGAAAACACCCGAATCTCTATCATTTTATGACTTAAGTCCGGTTTTGCTTCCCTTACTTATTGTTAGTCTTTTCTCAGCAAAATACTGCCTTAAATTATTTTAAACGTGCGTTTATAAACATTTAAATAATGAAATGACCCTTTCAAGTGTTTGTAAACGCATTATTAGTTTTTCCATGCGATTTTCTTAGGAAAATAGACCAATTTGTCACAATAATATATGATTTTCCCAGAAAAATAGAGCAGTTTGTTGCATAACAATAATATTGTAGGAAAGTTCATAAAATCTTCAACAAACTGAAAAAACTCAAATACAAAACAGTGATTATTTTTTACTATATGAAAAATGGCTCATAAATTTCCCTATAGTTTTTCCCGAGTTTTCAAATCCGAATATTTTCTGATATTTTCTAGATATAAACTTTTAGAAAATTCTCTAATCATGCAATTTTCCGGAACATAATCACAAACGGATCGAAAATTTCCGTGAATTTTTGGAAAACTTTCAATTTGCTATCAATTATCATTATCATTATCAATCATGGAGTTTAATCAATTAAACTTCATGTTCGTCGCAAATTATATAGGTCGAGTAATAGTGAAAAAAAAACTTCTAGTTTTACACCAATATTTCAAAATTTCTATAAAATTTTCCAATATTAAAAATGTTGTGATTTGCAGCTTGAAAAGCTCTTTCCGACGAGCTCTAACGCCTGATTTTAGAGTGAAAAACAAAAGAGAAATCGCTACTTAAATATTATTTATAATATGGCAAGTGAATTTCCCCGAATTTTCAAGAAATTGCCCCATATTTTCTCATGTAGAAACTTTCAAAAACTGTCAGAATCAATTCTTCAAATTTAAGATCGTCGAAGAAAACTTTCTACCATATTTGTCTTAATTTCACGGAAAACCAACAAGCTGATTGGAAATTTTCTTAAATATATGGAAAACTCTTTCAGTTTGCTATTGAGAAAGACTCCATATTCACTACAAAGAAATGAATATTGCTTGAGTTATGGAAGAAAATATAAAAAAAAGCTTTTAGATTCTCATCTATAACTTAAAGTTTCCAAAGAAAAATCCAAAATAAAGACAATCGTATTTCGAAACTTGAAATGCTCTTTCCAACGAGTTGTAGTATTTGATTTGAAAGTGAAAGATAAGGGAGAAATCTTCGATTAAAAATTTCGCAATTTTCGAGAGTTATAGTTCGGTCTTTTAATCTCCATACTTTTCTCTAAACGAACACTATAATTTTATGCTTATTTCTAAATAAAATCGACAATAAAATAGCGCATGTTTTATTTTTTTAAATTGGTTAAAACCGAATTATTTCAAAATAGAATAATTCTTGTTTTTATTTTTATTTTAGTGGAAATGGCAGCATTAGGTATGAATAGTCCATATATGCAAAATCCATTTCTACAAAATCTCTCAGCTTTATTATATTCAAATCCAACTGGCGTACCACCATGGGCTAACCAATTAAGTAATAAAGCCGTTGCATCAATGTGGATGAATGCAGCAACAGCAAAACCATTAAATCATCAAGAAGATGAAGAAGTTGAAGATGAAGAATTAGGTGTTGCTGAAACTTATGCTGATTATATGCCATCAAAATTGAAATTGGGTAAAAAACATCCAGATCCAGTTGTTGAAACAGCATCATTATCATCAGTATCACCAGCTGATGTATGGTATAAATTATCAGTACCTGATGATACAATAAAATCGGGACAATTATCAGCATTACAATTAGAAAGTATAACGTATGCATCACAAGCCCATGAACATATTTTACCAGATGGTAGTCGGGCTGGTTTTCTAATCGGTGATGGTGCCGGTGTTGGTAAAGGTCGTACAATTGCCGGTATAATATTTGAGAATTATTTAAAAGGACGTAAACGTGCCATATGGATTTCTGTATCTAACGATTTAAAATATGATGCTGAACGTGATTTACGCGATATTGGTGCTGGTAAAATTGATGTACATCCGTTAAATAAATTCAAATATGCCAAAATATCATCAGCTATTAATGGTAATATAAAAAAAGGTGTAATATTTAGTACATATTCAGCATTGATTGGTGAAAGTAATTCAGCTGGTGGTAAATATAAGTCGCGTTTAAAACAATTATTACAATGGTGTGGCCCAGATTTTGATGGTTTAATTATATTTGATGAATGTCATCGTGCTAAAAATCTATGTCCTGTTGGTTCATCGAAACCAACAAAAACCGGTTTAACTGTATTAGAATTACAAAATAAATTACCAAAAGCTCGTGTTATTTATGCTTCAGCTACTGGAGCTTCCGAACCACGTAATATGGCATATATGGTACGTTTAGGTATGTGGGGTGAGGGTACACCATTTAAAGAATTTGCCGATTTTATATCAGCCGTTGAAAAACGCGGTGTTGGTGCTATGGAAATTGTAGCAATGGATATGAAATTGCGTGGTATGTATATAGCAAGACAATTGAGTTTTCATGGTGTTGCATTTAAAATTGAAGAAGTACCGATAACGAAGGATTTTGAAAAAATCTACGATTCAAGTGTTAAATTATGGGTAGAAGCTATGCAAAAATTCCATGAAGCAGCTGAATTAATTGATGCTGAAAATCGTATGAGAAAAACCATGTGGGGACAATTTTGGTCATCGCATCAACGTTTTTTTAAATATTTATGTATAGCAGCCAAAGTACCACATGCTGTTGCTGTTGCCCATGAGGCAATCAAATGCGGTAAATGTGTTGTTATTGGTTTACAAAGTACAGGAGAGGCTAGAACTTTAGAACAATTAGAACGTGATGATGGTGAATTAACTGATTTTGTATCAACAGCAAAAGGTGTATTTCAAACATTGGTGGAAAAACATTTTCCAGCACCAGATCGTAATCGTATACAACGTTTATTAGGTTTAGATTTACCAAAAAAGAATTCATTAAGTGGTACTCTTAATAATAATACAACTAATGGTAATGATGAAGGCAGTTCTTCTGGAAAACGAAAAAGTAATTATTATTCATTATTATTATCAGTTTAATTTATACAGTATGTATAATAATAATTTAGCTCGCAATTGGATACGTAACGCCGTAGCTTAGTTCATTTAATTGTTTTTAATTGATGAGGGCCAGTTTCATAATCGAATCCTAAAGGCTTCTTTAGTAAAAGTCTCCTTTAGCTTAAAACTTCCTTTAAATCGAACTTTAAAATCAACCTGTTTCATAATGACTTTTCAAATTTCTCGTACGTAAAGAGTCCTTTAACGTAGTTGTAGGATGTTGGTATAACTGATATACTATTGTGAGGATTTTTTTATGTCAAACTAGCCAACTAGGATGGTCCATCTTAGACAATATAACTCAAAACTAAAAATTATTAGTGGGCGAATGGTTCGAAAAATATTTCAAGGATTTATGCAGTAGTTCCTAGATACTATTTTAATGAAATTTTCAAGAGAAAATCATTTAAAATTTGGTCAAAAAAGTGCTAGTTTCTAATGGTGCCGCAATTTCAAAAATGAGCTATACATGGCTACCAATAATTTTAGAATTCGTTTTACACTGATTTTTTAAAAATTTTCTTCACTGTATTTTCGAAAAAAAAGCGAAACATTTTCATCTATTCCATTTTAAAATAGATAAAAATGGAGAAATCAAGATTGGAAGGATTTTCGAGTGATTCTCAAGCACCTTACATGTGTAGTTCGTTTTTGAAAATCACAACAGTCTTATGAAAACTACTTGGTGTAATTCTAGATTTAATTGTTGTCAATTGGTTATTTTGGGCATTTTTGCCATAGCTTGAACTACATGTACTCCTTTATTGAATAAAAAATATCTTAAATATTAGCTTATATCGTTTTGACAATTGTTGTCAAAATCGTTAAAGGAGCTTTTAAATATTTTAAAGTCCCATCAGTGGCACTTTAATTTAAAGTTGGATTTAAAGGACCATTTAAGCTAAAGGCGGATTATGAAACACAAAATGTTATTTAAAGGAGCCTTGAAAATTAAAATTCCCTTTAAATTGATTATGAAACCGGCCCTAAATATCAAAAATGTAGGAGAGTAGGAAACAAACCATAGTACATTCTGTACTATCATTTTCCCTTTTTAGTTAAGGTACAATGTCGGAGCTTTATTCGGACCATAGAAAAATTCATTTACATACCGGACTATAGAAAATAGAATCTTTAAAAGTCCATTGGAAGTAATCATTATTATTTTAATTTGTTGAATTGGCTACGTAGCATCGTAGATTGGTTTAGTTGCTTGTTTTTCAATTGATAATTATCCAATTTTTGTACAGTAAGAAATAAGCTACGACTCTATTAACCAAAGATATAGTCGATTTTGTAATGAATTATAGTTTTACTCTCTATTTGCACCATCCTGTTAGGGGATAATGTACCTTTCTTCTCTAAGGACTCATTGAAATTAATTATTTCTATTATTATTAATATTTTAATTTGTACATTAATATTTTATCTTGTAGTTGGTTTCGTAGCCTCGTAGATTGGTTCAGTTGCTAAATATCAAAATTTAGTACATTATGAAACAAGCTACGGCTTGATTCTACAAATATATACAGAGTGAGCCAAGTGATTGGCCCATTAGAAGTATAAGAAATTCTAATTGATATTGGCCCATTAGAAGTATAAGAAATTCTAATTGATGAAAGTTTCTGAAATTTTGTATGCCGCCGTTTCTCCACCTGAACTACACCTGGAAAATATTTTCGTTGTTCTATCAACCCCCTTTGTATGAGGTAGTGCACTCTACTTTTTTGTTTTAAATGGAATGGTATATTTTTTATTCCACATTTAGATTCTATGATAAAAATGAAATAGACTTTGATAATATGATCTATGGTCTAACATTAATAGTTTTTTAGCAATTTCTACTTTTTCAGAAAATTTTTATTTTTTAGTCTTTGAGTAAAAAATTCATATATTTGAAGATAATATTGATAGATAATCCAAATTTGGAACTCAAATAGTTTAAACTATGTACTTTACGCTAGAGTTTACAGAAATGAATTATCTTTCAGCATTTAGCCGAAATGAATTTTTCTTTCAGCCAATATTCAAAACGCAATATCTTTCTTATTTTAAATGGAATGGTATATTTTTTTCTACACGGTTGGATAGAGAAAAAAATTCTGCATCGAACTGTATTAGCATTCCATATATCTAACGCTGATAGTTTTTCAGTTATTTAAGATTTTCGATTTTCAATAGTTTTCTCCCCAGTGAAATTGACTAGTGTCTAGTTGTCTATGACTTAATAATTCGCCTATAAAGAAATGCATAGACGGCTTAGCAAAATGACATTAACTGTCACATTTGAGGTTAATAGTGATTATTTTGTATGTTTTTTTCAGCGATTTCTGCAAATTTTACATGAAAAGAAAATCCAATTAATTTTAATTTAATTATTTATCAAATTCTTCTCTAATTTTTTAATTAAAAAATATAAAAATAATTAATTATTTACATGTTAATTGTGACATAATGTTGTTTTGTCAAGCCTCCTCTGTTTTAGTATTTCGTTTCAGAGGGTAAATTATTAGGAATCGAAAATATTGAATAACTGAAAAATTATCAAGAATAGGTATATGGAATGCTAATATGATTCGATGCAGAATTTTTTTTCTCTGTTAACCGTGGAAAGAAAAATATACCATTCCATTTAAAATAAGAAAGTTATGCGTTTTGAAAATTGACTGAAAGAAAAACTGATTTCAGCTAAATGCTAAAAGATAATTTAATTTTATAAAATTTAGCGTAAAGTACATAGTTTGAACTATTTGATTTCCAAATTTTGATTGTCTAGTAACAATATTTTTCGAGATATGAATTTTTTAATAAAAGACTACAAAATCAAAATTTTCAGAAGACAAAATTTCTGAAAAACTATTAACGCTAGAGTATAGGTCATGATATCAAAGTCCATTTCATTTTCATCATAGAATCTAAATATGGAATAAGAAATATACCATTCCATTTAAAATAAGAAAGTAGGATGGACTACCCCATTCACCGGGGGTTGATAGAACAACGACAATACTTTCCAGATAGTAGTTGTAGTTGTAGTTGAGGTGGAAAAACGGGTGCATACCAAATTTCAGAAACTTTCATCAATTAGAACTTCTTATACTTCTAATAGGCCAACTACTTGGCTCACTCTATATACAACTGCGTAATGAATTTTAATAGTATTATGTACGCTACGCTACAGTATTTTACTTCGTACCATACGCTTAGACTATAATGTCGTAGCTTTCTTCAGTCACTTCAAAAATTCACTTACAGTTCTACATTGTATTATAACCCTTTACAAAGATAGAATCTACGTGATAGAATCTATCACGTAGTGTCGTAGTTTGGTTCAGTTACTTGTTTTTCGATTGATAAATATCAAAATTTACTACTTAATGAAATAAGCTACGACTCTATTTACTAAAATTGTGATGAATTGCCATTTTACCACGCTATTTTATTTTTCACTATACGTTTGGGACGCTTCAAAAATTCACTTGCATATCGGGTTATAACTGCTTAAAAAATAAAATCTTTAAAGACCCATGAAAATAATAATAATAACAATAATTTTAATTTTGTACAATTAGTAATGTAGCATCGTAGCTTAATTCAGTTGCTTGTTTTTCAATTGATAAATATCAAAATTTAGTAAGAAATAAGCTACGACTATATTAGCCAAAAATATCGCCAATTGTGTGGTGAATTATAATTTTACAATTTACCACGGTATCTTGCACCATGCTTTTGGAGGATAGTGTCGTAGCTTTCTTCAGACACCTCAAAATTTTATCAACGTACCGCATTATAACTTCTTAAACAAACTAAAATGTTTAAGGGCCCATTGAAAATTATTATTGTTTTAATTTGTACATCACTTTGCAGTTGGTCACACAGTGTCGTAGCTTGGTTCAGTTGCTTGTTTTTTAATTGATAAATTACAAAAATTTGGTATAGTATGAAACAAGCTACGACTCTATTTGCGAAAGTTATGGCCCACTGTTTGATGGATTACCGTAGTACACCCTCTATTGCAGTATTGAGGTATTGTGTCGTAGCTTTCTTCGCATGTTCCAAAAATTTATTGACGGACATGATTATTAAGAATTCATTGAAAATATACTATTTATATTGCAAACAAAACCACTTTTCGTCATTTTTTTTCACTTCTATTATTTTTATTTATTTTTGTAAACACTCATTCGGTATTTTATATTAGGCCATTTAGAATAATGACTATTATATGATTATCTGTGCGTAAACTTGTTGATATGGTCGATTGTGTTGAATAGAATACTCTCTGCTTATTGGTTATTTTACTTTATAATTTTGGATAAAATAGGTTACTTTAGATACGATTTATAGGAAAAATGGAAAGGAATTCAATATTTTAGGAGCTTCAGTTGTAGAGCTAACTTTCATCTATTTCTTTATATGAGATAGCAAATAAAAAGTTCTTTTCAAATTTTTTTCGATTCCACCGTTAGTTTTCTGGAAAATGAAGAAAACATCTGGGAGGAGATATAAGAATTTGGGCACAGTTTTTATTTGACAACATTGATCAACCCCTCATTCGAAAGCTGGTACAAAAGCCGAGGGGAATGCGAAGCCTTTGTTTTGAAATTTTGAAAATTGTCTGAGTTATTGCGGAAAAATCAAATGGTTTTTCTGGCACTGTTTTCACTAATAAAAATTAATTATTTTGCTTTGAAATACAAACGGTTATTTAGATAATTTTGTCCTCTTTCTGATTGGCCTATTATCTTTGTAAAAAGTGTTGATTTCTCGAAGAAAATGGAATGAAAATCCAGTCTTCTGGTTTGTGTATTATCAAGTAAGATAACCCGCCATACTGCTAAACAGTGCGTGTTTGTCAAATCGGATTGTGTGTCTCGCTTTGGATTGAGTATCGATGATTCCAAAAACTTTCGATTAGGCAAACCCGCACTGTTAACGTGTAACGTGGGCAATCTTCGTAAAATAACGACGCTAAATTTTCACTCAATTTTCTTCGGAAAATCGATATTTTTTTACAAAAATAATGGGCCAATCGGAAAGAGAACAAAATTAGCTACCTAACCGTATGTATTTCAAAGCAAAATAATTAATTTTTATAAGTGAAAACAGTGCCAGAAAATCAAATCGAATTTTCCGCAATAATTCAGGCAATTTTCAAAATTTCAAAAAAAGGGCTTCGCATTCCCCTCGGCTTTTGTATCAGCTTCCGAATGAGGGGTTGATCAATGCTGTAAAATAAAAACTGTGCCCAAATTCTTATATCTTTTCCCAGACGTTTTCTTAATTTTCCGGAAAACTAACGGCGGAATTGGAAAATTTCTTGAATATTTGAAAAGGACTTTTTATTTGCTGTCTAACAGTACAAGAATTTTTGCAAAATAATCAAAATTGGCCAAGTTATTAGAGAAAATACGAGAAATTGTACAAAAATACGAAAAAAAACATGTTGTTAGATTTTCGTTTGTAATTAAAATTTGTATCAACATTTTGAAAAACGGGGAAAACCATTGTGTTCTATCAGAAATGCTCTTTTCAAAAATCTGTTTTCGGTTGCTGTAGTCCCAAGGATGAGCGAGAAATCGCAAGTTACAGACTCACATTTTCTCCAGTGAAAATCCTGAGAATCTAGCTCGTCCCCTTAAGTAATACGTGTGTTCTACTAAAACTATACTTTTACTCTGAAAAATACATTTTTTAGAATTTTCGGAAAATCTAGTCGATCAAAAAAATCTAATGCAGCAGCGGATCTGCATAATTGTATTTTAAAACGAATGAAACAAACTCGAAAACAGTAAGTTACCAAAATTGGTTAACTATTTCGATATCTTTTACTGTTTTTGAATTGTAATTTTGCTTTAGTTTCTTTTAAAAACGCTCTTAATCGACGATTTCTCTTTTATTTTTTGTTTTAAAATCAAGTACTATGATCCGTTGGAAAAAATGTTCCAAGTTACAGGGCATGACATTTTCAATTTTAAGGAAATTTTGAGCTATCGGTGAAAATCGAGAAGCTTACTTTTTCGTAGTCTTTCCCATATTACTGATTGGTAGATTTCCGGAAAACTGTAAAATGGGATAATTTTAAAGATAGTTGTCTTGTGCTATCTTAGAAATCGACAATTAAATGTTGCATTTTCTAAAAGATTCTAGATAAGAAACTATCAGAAAATTACGAAATTCGGAAAAAACTTGAGGGAAATTGCTTTATTATTTTCACCCAATTAAAAAAATTATTTGTACCAAATTTTCTTTGATTTATGGAAAATTTTATGGGGTTTTCATTAATTTTATAACAATGTGAGAGAAATTTGCTCATTTTCCTAGGGAAATTGTGTGGAAAATTAACCAACAGTACGTTTATGTACATTTGGAAGGGCATTCGTTTATGTAAATGTTTGTAAATGCAAATTCTTGTTGAAAAAATACTGACAATAAGTATGGGAAGAAAAATCAGACTTAAGTCATCAAAAAAAAGAGATGTAAATAGGCGCTTCTAATCAACTTTTAGTCTGTTTTTAAGTACAGGGTGTACAACATTATTTAAGCTCGCAGTAGCCTATAACTTTGTGAACGTAAGTCAGTTTCTTGTTTCAACTAAATGATCTGCATTACCGACATCCTCTTCTTTTAACAGATTGTCGGTAATGCAGATTACAGAATTGAAATAAGAAGCTGACCTACGCTCACGAAGTCAGAGGCTACTGCGAGGTTAAATAATGTTGTATACCCTGTATGTTTACTTATAAATTGTGTTGAAAATAATTTTAACACTTTTTGATAGTTCTTGGGGAATTTTTTTTGAAGTAGAATCATAAGTTTTGCGAAATTATCCTCGGGTACTATCCAGTTACAACAAGTATTTCTCTTCATTATTAAAATTTCGACTCAAGTTTAAGAGATTTTCCTCCTTAAATCATCATTTGTATCGAATTTTGTTACTTTTTGACCAACACTTTGAGAAAAATTTATCCAAAATTATGAGTTTTATATAAATTCTTGCAAAATAACTAAGGAATTTTCAAAATTTGGACTTTAATAAAAAGGTATAAAATTTCAGAAAATGTGAAATTTAATTATTTGTCTTCAAAATATAGTAATTATGATTTTCCTTAATTTTCCGGAAAATTGCCAAAAATTCTAAAATACTTGTAAAACTTTCAATTTTCCATCGAAAACAAAGTAATATAGGCTAATTTTGGGGAAAATATAGAAACACATACTTCTATAGCCCTAAATTTCCACAAAATTTTCCAAAATGATAACCGTCAGCTTGAAATAGTTTGTCCAATGAACTATAGTACTTGATTTTAGGTTAAATAATAAAGGAAAAATTGTACTTTTTTTTAAAGAGTTGTAGTCTGATCTATTAACAAGTAAATTTAGTAAAATATGAAACAATCTACGACACTAAAAACTTGTCTACGACGCCAATTGTGGTACATCCAAGTTAATTGTGTAAATTTTATTGTTACAGTGCGACAAGCGGCGGTACGTGCTGTCAAACGTAACAAATGGTCAACATCCGATATAGAATCAGATAATGAATCTGTAAAAAGTTCCGATTCCGAATTTCAAATGTCAAATAATGAAAGTGAAATATCAGAAGAACATTCCGATTCGAATTTATCAAGTGATTTTAATCCATTCAATTCAGATAGTGATTCAGATAATGATCCATGGAGTCGTAACAAAAACAAAAAAGGTAAAAAACAAAAGAAATCAATACCGAAAAAACGACAATCAACACAAGACAAATTATCATCAATGTTATTACAACAGAAACAAAATAAAACAACAAATAAATTAGATAATGGTACAACAATGACAACAACAACACAAATTGATAATAATCGACAATTGAATATAGCACCACCAATGGATGCTATCGAACGTGCATGTAGTATGAAGGAGGAATTATTACAAAAGATTGAAAAATTAGGTGAAAAACTACCACCAAATACATTAGATCAATTAATTGATGAACTAGGTGGTCCTGAGAATGTTGCTGAAATGACTGGACGTAAAGGGCGTGTTGTACAAACTGAAGATGGTGGTATACAATATGAGAGTCGTAGTGAAGTTGATGTACCATTAGAAACATTAAATTTAACCGAAAAACAACGTTTTATGGATGGTGAAAAAGATGTTGCAATTATATCGGAAGCTGCCAGTAGTGGTATATCATTGCAGAGTGATCGTCGTGTTAAAAATCAACGTAGACGTGTACATATAACATTAGAATTACCATGGTCAGCTGATCGTGCTATACAACAATTTGGACGTACACATCGTAGTAATCAAGTCAATGCACCTGAATATATATTTTTAATATCAGATCTAGCCGGTGAACGGCGATTTGCTTCAATTGTTGCAAAACGTTTAGAAAGTTTAGGCGCTTTAACACATGGTGATCGGCGTGCCACTGAAACACGCGATTTAAGTCAATTCAATATTGATAATAAATATGGACGTACAGCATTAGAAACAACAATGAAAGCAATAATGGGCTATGAAACACCATTAGTACCACCACCAAAAGATTATAAAGGTGATTTCTTTAAAGATATAGCCGCTGCATTAGTTGGTGTTGGTTTAATTGTGAATAGTGAATCAATGCCTGGTGTATTATCATTAGATAAAGATTATAATAATATGTCAAAGTTCCTTAATCGTATACTTGGTATGCCAGTTGAATTACAAAATCGTCTATTTCGTTATTTTACTGATACATTAGATGCAATAATAATACAAGCCAAACGTACAGGACGTTTCGATTTAGGTATATTAGATTTAGGTGCTGGTGGTGAAGTTGTTAAACGTGTACGTACTGTTACATTTTTACGTAAACATGCAACTGGTACAGCACCAACTGAATTACATACTGTACATGTTGAACGTGGTATGTCATGGCCGGAAGCTTTAGATAAATTATCGGAATTAACTGGGGAACATGAAGGCTTCTATATATCACATCAAGTAAGTTTGCACAATATTTCACGTTATTTCGTGAACATATGTCGGCTTCTTATTTCAGTTTAGCAATCTACATTATCGACGATCTGTTGAAATAAGAAGCTGACATACGTTCATAAACTCATAGGCTACTGCGTACAAATTTTTACATCTAGAAACACTAAAAAATTCTAATATTTACAAATAAATTAACTTTCAATTAATATACAGAATGCTTTTTTGTTTAACTTTTTTTAAAGACTTTATTGTGATACTGTAACAAGTGTTCCATGGTAATTTATTTCACATATGTCTCAGCTTTATTCGGACACTTGACAAATACAATTAACAAATTTAGTAAAATACGAATCAATCTAACAAGGAAAGACACACAACTGTCCCTCTCCAATTTTGATAAAATTTGATATACAGGTAGAGCTTTAAAAAATAGTTGATGCATATTTTTTTTGGCTGTCCCTATTCACTTTAAGCGGGTGAAATTGCCCCTTAAAGTTAACCTCCAAAAACCTATTTTTAGCTATATCTCGATAACCAAACAAGATATCGAATTCATTCAAAAATTGAAATACTATTTTAATTTTTATCCTGCAATACACAATTCTAAAAATTCTTCATGATATCGACTAATGATCATTATAAACTACAATTTGTCTCCTGATACGAAAACACTACTAATAGTTCAATTTGGACGTTGTAATATACTGGGGGTTGCAACCCTTTAAATACGGGTTGAATCGAAAAAACAGGTAACTTTAGTTTTTCTATAAAGTTTATGATTATAAGGAGAAAAACTTGAATTTTCTAAAATTGTGACCAGGGGGAGCAAAAAGCACTACCCCACACATATTTCTCACCCTCCGCAAATCGGAGGGTTATTGTCTGCTGGGTCATAAGATAGTAGTGATTGTGTAGAATATTCGATATTTTGTTTCGTTCTCGAGATATAGCTGAAAATGTATTTTTTGGAGGTTAACGTTAAGGGACAATTTCACCCATTTAAAGTAAATTTAGGCAGCCTAAAAAAAATACGGAGACTATTTTTTGAAAATCTACCTGTATATCAAATTTTATCAAAATCGGAGAGGGACAGTTGTATCTCTTTCCTTGTAAGGCACTATGTAACCAAAACAAAGCCAACTGCGAGCTAAATTACCGAAATACAACTGAAGTATGAATTAGCACTAAAAAATACTTTGGTGCTTCTATTAACCCCCGGTAGATGGGGTTGAACAACCTACTTTGGTAGATTTCTTATTGCATATTTAGATTTGATTGTGAAATTAGAGGGTAGTCTGATAATATGAATTATAGTCTACCGTTGATAGTTTTTCAGGAAGTTTGATTTTTTCTGGAAATTTTGATTTTGTAGTGTTTCACTGAAAAATTCACATCTTTATAATTATTGTTACCAGGCGAATTAAATGTAGAATTCACTTATTCAAAAATACATATTTTAAGCCAAAGTGTATAGAATTGAATTATCTTCCAAGGTTTGGCTGAAATTAATGTTTTTTTCAGGCTATTTTGAAACTCCAATTTTTAATTGGAACACCATATTTTTCACTATTTAGATGAATAGACAAATAAATTGTATTGAACCGTATCAACGTATTTTAGACTTATGTTTAATAATTTTTCAGTTATCTGAAATTTTCAATTCCCAGTGATTTCAGCTCCTAAAAGAAAATATTGAAATAGAGAATGCTTAACAAAACAGCTTTCCATTCAATCATCAAAATTAATTGAATTCTCTATTTATTGTAAAATTTGCTGAAATTTCTGAAGCAAAAAAACACGTGAAATATTCAATTGTGCCATTGAAAGTCAGTTTTGTGTTTCTTTATAGTTTCTTCTTAAATTTTAGGCACTAGATACTCGACATCTTCAGGCACTGAAAACTGAAAATTTGAAATAACTGAAAAATTACCTGATAATTTAAGGAAATGTCTTTAAAATGCCTTTCTTTATGTATCCGAATGAAGGGAAATCTTTTGTTTCATTCAAAATAAAGTAGCTGAAAGAAAAATTTAATTTCCAATAAACTTTGAAATATAATTCAGTTTTATAAAATTTAACCGAAAATACATAGTTTAGACTATTCGGCCATTTGAGTTTCAAATTTTAATTTTCTGAAAATAAAAGTTTCATCATTAGGAATTTTAAAATCGATTGTAAAATTTAAAATTTCAGTGAAAATGAAAATGCCTGAAAACTAAATCATAAGTCTAAATTGTATGGCGAATAGCATTCTTTATAGGTATTTCTGATATTATTTCAGTCATATGAAATTTTCAGTTTCAACTAATTTTCCGAATTTCTGAAAAAAGGCATCAAAACATAGAAAGCTCAAACAAAAAACTGTTAGTTCAATTGTCACAATTGACATTCGAATGGCTAATAATTTTTAGACTTTCTGAAAAAATAATAGAGGAAATTGATAATTAATTAAATTGAAATTAATTGGATTTTTTTCTATAAGAAATTTATTGAAATTGCTGAAAAAATATGTAAAATCTCAATTGTGGTTGACACTTTGTCAATTATTCAAAGCCTTCTATGTGTTTATTTATAAGTGAATTATTAAAGCATATGCGACTAGATACAAGGCACTTTTTCAGACAAGAGAATTAAAATTGTTAATTTACTGAAAGATTTTCAGGGTTAGGTACAGGGAATGCAGAAATTATATCTGTCCAGCCATTGGTGTTCTGTTTTAAATAAGAAAGAGATGACGATTTGAAAATTGCCTGAAAGAAAACATGATTTCAGCTAGACGCTGGAAAATAATACAGTTTTATAAAATTTGACTAAAAGAATATAGTTTAGATTCTTTGAATGTAATTATAGTTTCAAAAATATGCATTTTTAAATTAAGCACTGCAAAATTTTATATTTCATGAAATTTCAAAATTCGTCAAAAAACCATCAACTCTAATTCATAAGATATATTTTCAAACTATTCTTCAATTTCACCATTAAATCAAAAAATCTACCATTTTATACCACTGGCATCTGGGGGGTTGATAGAAGAACGAAAATATTTTCAGAAACTTTCAACAATTAGAACTTCATACAGAGTGAGCCAAGTGGTTGGCCTATTAGAAGTTTAAGACGTTCTAATTGATGAAAGTTTCTGAAATTTGGTATGCATCCGTTTTCCACCTCAACTACATCTGGAAAGTATTTTCGTTGTTCTATCAACCCCCGGTGTATGGAGTAGTGATCCTACTTTCTTATTTTAAATGGAATGGTATATTTTTCTTTCCACGGTTAAACACAGAAAAAAAGTCTGCATTGAATCATATTAGCATTCCATGTACCAATTCTTGATAATTTTTCAGTTATTCAAGATTTTCGATTCCTAATAATTTACCCTCTGAAACGAAATACTAAAACAGAGGAGGCTTGACAAAACAACATTATGTCACAATTAACATCTAAATAATTAATTATTTTTATATTTTTTAATTAAAAAAGTTGACAAATAATTAAATTAAAATTAATTGGATTTTCTTTTCATGTAAAATTAGCAGAAATCGCTGAAAAAACATAAAATAATCATTGTTAACCTCAAATGTGACAGTTAATGTCATTTTGCTAAGCCGTCTATGCATTTCTTTATAGGCGAATTATTAAGTCATAGACAACTAGACACTAGTCAATTTCACTGGGGAGAAAACTATTGAAAATCGAAAATCTTAAATAACTGAAAAACTATCAGCGTTAGGTATATGGAATGCTAATACAGTTCGATGCAGAATTTTTTTCTCTATCCAACCGTGTAGAAATAAATATACCATTCCATTTAAAATAAGAAAGATATTGCGTTTTGAATATTGGCTGAAAGAAAAATTCATTTCGGCTAAATGCTGAAAGATAATTCATTTCTGTAAACTCTGGCGTAAAGTACATAGTTTAAACTATTTGAGTTTCAAATTTGGATTATCTATCAATATTATGTTCAAATATATGAATTTTTTACTCAAAGGCTAAAAAATAAAAATTTTCTGAAAAAGTCGAAATTCCTGAAAAACTATTACCACTAGAGCATTGGTCATGTTATCAAAGTCTACTTCATTTTTATCATAGAATCTAAATAAGGAATAAAAAATATACCATTCTATTTAAAATAAGAAAGTAGGGTGCACTACCCCATACAACGGGGGTTGTTAGAACAACGAAAATATTTTCCAGGTGTAGTTCAGGTGGAGAAACGGCGGCATACAAAATTTCAGAAACTTTCATCAATTAGAACTTCTTGTACTTCTAATAGGCCAACCACTTGGCTCACTCTGTATATTGAGAGAAAAAATTTACGTCGCAGTTGGCCTTGTTTTGGTTACATATTGTTGTAGATAGGTTCATACTTAACCAAATTAGTTAAAGTAGTTTTTAAATAAAATGGAATTAAGCTACGGCATTATCAAATCTAGATACAGCTTATTGAGAATTAAATGTAGTGATGAGCTGTTGCGAATTTTAACTTCCCTGTCCAGAGGGAAGGCAAATTATTCGATTTTGCTGTACCACTGTGCTGCATTTGGTGTGTAATATAGGCAACCAATTATTAACGTGTACACGTATTAATGTGTAATACGCAGTAATAGTTGGTTGCCTACATTACGTCAATTATAATAATAGCAACAATCATTGCTACCGGAAAAATTTCTGTAATATACTCGATCATTTTAATAGACATTTATTTTGATTTACTCTTTATTTCAATTAATTAAATAATTGATTAATTATTGTAGATACGTAATGGTAAACATACAGCAATACTGACAGTAGCTGCTGATGGTAGTACTAAAAAAACAAAAACCGAATCGAAAAAAGAACAAATGTATAGTGTATATCGTCCAAATACTGGTCTACAATTCCGTCAAGAGAGTTTAGCTGAATTAGAAAAGAAATATAAAAAAGTTGAATCGGCCGATGCTGAAGAAGCATGGATATCACAATATGATTCATCTGTCAATACATGTTCACATGCATATTGGCGTGGTAATTGTCGTAATGTTAATATGGGACATGATTGTGAAGTTGGTCTACGTCGACGTACATATAATGTTGTATCCGGTTCAGTATTATCAGTATGGAGTCGTGTTGAAGGTGTATTAGCTAGTAAAAATGGTTCACATAATAATAAAATGCAAGTGATACGATTAAGGACGAAGGATGATTTAAAAATCGTTGGTAAGCTTTGCAATTATTATATTAAATTCACTCACTCAATGTAAAATTGACGAGAACATGGCGAAATGAAAGTCACCAACTTTTACTAAATTAGTAACTTTATATTGACTTACTGTTAGATGACGTAGAGTGAATACTAGTAAATTATTGGTTATTTTCAAATTTGGCGCCTTTATATAGAACCAATGACATTTTTTCTAAATCTTACATTTAGTGAGTGAATATAGTATAACTTTATTATTACAGTTTTTAATTGTTGATTAATTGTCGTAAATTAGGTACTTTAATTCCAAAGAATTGTGTGGATGCGCTCGTTGAAGCATTATCATCAGATGCTGAGAAAACTGAGGAAGTAACGTTTTAAATTTACCAATTTTTTTCTTCTAAAATTTGGAAATAAACAACAGAGGAAAAATTAAAGTCTGATTAATTATTAGAAGAAGGTAAACAGGGCCTCAAAGCTAATACTAGTATTGATAAGAATGATTTCTTTTGTCGGTTTTCTTCTCTTTTTTTTGGATAATGTGTGTTTTTCTTTTAAATTATTTGATTGATTTGTAGTTGAGTTTACAGCAAAATTCGATGTAAAACACTAAAACGGACAGACAAAATTATGAGGAAAAAAATCAAGTGATTGTACTATAGTTATAAATATTAAGTATAAATATATTTAGAGGGATTTTTCAATTGTTTTCTAACGAGAAAGACAAATTAGAATGAGATATTCGATGAAAGAAAGTGATGAATTTAAACAAAAAATTGAAGAAATTGAAAATAAAATGGATAATTATAGAATTCGATAAAGAAATCTGTGAAATAGTTTTATTTAGATATATGTGTATTTATATATTGATAATATTATAGGATATTTTTTAGTTGTTTCGTTGTCTTCGTTTTTCTTTTTTTGTTCTGTTTTTATAAACGAAAAATAGATGGAAAAGATGAATTTTCTATTATTATGTATCATAAATTTACAGTTAATTGATCTAGTATGCGTGATATTTTTCAAAGCAATTAAGACTTATTTGTTTTATTTAAAATAAAAAGAAAACAATACAAAAAAAACATTTAATAATTGCAATTACTCATGAAAATAAAACAAACACAGACAAAACGATTGTATATTCAATTATGTTCTCAAATAAATAGAAACTTCACAAACTATTGGAAATGATTCGAATTTGCCGCCAATCAATACCAACCGTTACAACCAAATTTACCAATTGTATCAATACAGGGTGTTCAACGTGCGTTGCAGCTTTGTTCGGCTACTTGTCAAATATCAAACTTGATACGACTTTATTCACTAAACGCATAGCCAACTGCAAGGTGAACACAATATTGGGTAATCTAATGGGCAACGACTTTCGTACGTAGTGTCGTAGCTTTATTCGGCCACTTGAAATATAGCGAGTGTCTCAAAACATGGCCGTTGTAAGAAGAATATTAGCTGTAGCTGGTAATTTATCGTAGTTGGCTATACTTCGAATACATTGTGTCGTAGATTGATTCATATTTTACTAAATTTGACATTTGTTAATTTTTCATGTGTATGAAGCAATCTAAGACGCTTTGTCGCAAATGCACGGCCAACTACCAGGTAAAATACCATGTACACCCAATAATTATTAATATTATGAGTTTTTAAGTTGCAGGTGACAAAAAAGTTTCTTCTTGACAGCTTATTTCCATTAAGTTTACCTACTTTTTGAGTGTTTTTTCAGCGTATTTTCATATGTCAGTGGTGGAGATTTTAGGATTGTGTTAACCCAAAATAAATGTTTTGGTCAACAAGAGCTGTTGCTGTTTTTTTTTCGTATTATTCACCATAATATGATTTTTTCAGGTTAGAACTGTTAAGTAGCTTGTATAGAAAACCTCGACGGTTTGAACTGTACTTTTAGTATTCCAATTTACCCAGCACCGTAAGAATTGGGAGCAAAAAAATTCACACAATCTTAAAATCTCCGCCAATGGCAAATGAGAAGAACTTTCTTCTATTCTTTACCTATTCTCTTCAAAGAGGAAAAGTCTGCTCTTTTCTTGTTCTTCTTTTCTTCATATTTTGCTCTTCATTTCCTATGGTCTTGCTGTTCTTTTCATCTTCATTTCCTTTTCTCCTGTGCTTCTTTTGCTCCTTTCTTGCTCTTTTGGTTTTTGTTTACCTTTTGTTGTTTTTCTTCTCCTATTTTTTGCTCTGTTTTCTTTTCTCTTGCGCCTTGGCTCTTATTTTCTTTTGCTGCTCTTCCTGATTTCTTCCTGTTTTTTTTACTTCTTTTGTATTGTTCGTTTATTCCTCTTCCCTTAATTTTTTCCTCCTCTCTTGCTCTTTCTAGCTTTCCTATTGCTTATCCTTTCTTTTTCTCTTTTCTTCTCTTCCGCTTCCCTTTTTTCATCTTTTGATGGAAAATCTTACCAACCATAAAAATACTTCAAGATTTGCAAAAATTAGCATTTGTTCAAAAATTGGTTCTAATATCAAATGTACAGACGTCTAATGCAGCAAAATCTAGCAGGCCATCAGACAAATCAAAATTGATATTAGCATATGTCAAATTTAGTGGAGTATGAACCAATCTATCGGGTTGGCAACTAAGTAATTTTTTTTAGAAAATCAGACAATTGTTTCATGGAACTAAATAACTTTATTCTGTAATGTATTGCCCATTTTGATCAATGACCTTTTGCCATCTTTCAGGCAGCATCATAATTCCACGTTCATAAAACTTCTGGTTTTTATTAGCAAAAACTGAATCAGGTACGATTTGACATCATCATCGTTATTGAAAGTTTTACCATTCAAGGAGTTTTGTAAAGATCGAAACAAAAAGTAATCAGATGGTACAAGGTCAGGACTATATGGTGTATGTGGCAAAACATCCCAACCAAGCTCCAATAATTGCCGAGTGACGAAAGATGTGTGTGGCCTTGCTTTGTCATGATGGAATACAACACTTTTTCGATTTGTCAATGCTAGCCGCTTTTCTTCAACTGCATTGTTTAATTTCGTTAGTTGTTCAATGTAGACATCAGAATTGATCGTTCGGTTGGATGGTAAGAGTTCAAAGTAGACAATTCCTTTGTAATCCCACCAAACTGATAACAAAACCTTCTTTTGATGAATATCAACTTTTGATGTTGTTTGAGTTGCTTCACCTGGCCTTCTCCACGATCTTTTCCGCTTGATATTGTTGTAAAGGATCATTTTCATTACGTTTCTTTAGCAAATCGCAGCTGTTAATACGTTGCGTTAAATGCGTTTCTTTCAGTTCGTGAGGAACCCACGTATCAAGTTTTTGAACATAGCCACGTTGTTTTAAGTGATTTTCAATGCATGTTTGTGATACATGAAGCTTCTCTGCAATCTCACGTGTTGTACTGTGACAATCCGACTCGATTATTGCTTTGATTAGGGCGTCATCAACTTCAACTGGACGACCAGTGCGTTTTTCATCTTTGAGTGAAAAATCACCAGCACAAAATTTGGCAAACCAATTTTGATACTGCCGTTCTTTTAATGCTTCGTCACCATAAACAGCACATAACTTTTTATGAGCTTGCGATGCGTTTTTCCCTTTGCAGAAATAAAAAAGTAAAATATGACGAAAATGTTCCTTTGGATTTTCCATTTTTCAACGAACGCCAAACGAAAACTACGCAACCGATCAAAAAACTTTTTTTACTGATTGACAGCTGAATTGCCAACTATCAAATAACAAAATGTGTTTTACATTTGTACTACGCTTGCAAACCTAAAAATTCAACTGAAGCCATCTGTGAGTGAAATCCGCGATTACTTGGTTGCCAACCCAATACGACACTACCTTACCAAAGACAAGCGAGTTAATTACCATCGCACACCCGATATAATTAAAAATCAATATAATTTCCACTTATTTTATCCTTCTGATTGATTTAATTAGAACTAACACAGTAATCGGTTTCAGGTTAGAATTACCACCTGTGAATGCCAACAATATGATTAAAAACTCCCAAAATTTTGAGGTTATTTCCATTTTATTCCAGAAATAAAATTAAATACTGAATAAACAAACGAAATTATTTATTTAATTATTGGAGTATCACAGTTATTGTGATTTTCATATTATCGTTGATTTAAATTCAAAATCCACACTTGTTACTGCCAACAAAACAATTGTAAATTCCCTAGAATTAGAAGTCATTACAGTTTTTTAAAATTGACCAACAAAATAATTGTTATTCATTGAAAAACTACAATTAATGGTAACAATCTTCATGCCTATTCCACCATTAGTGTTGATTTAATTAAAACTAATTTAAGTAGTTACCCTCTAATTGAATTAAATTCAAATTTACCGCCGGTTAGTACTAACAAGGCAATATGAAATTCCCTAGAATTTGAAGATATGCTATTTTATTTACAAATTTTTACATAAAAAAAATATATTTTCGATGTTCAATTATTGAAAATCAGTATAATTAAGTGAATTAATTAAAACCAAACGATTATTACAATTGCACTAACTGATTTAAATTCCAAATTACCGCCCTTCAGTGCCAACAACTCCATTGCAAATTCCCTAGAGTTTAAGGTTATGTTATTTTGTTTACAATTTTTTTCACAAAAAGAATTGTTATTCAAAATTATAGTTTTAAATTGACAAACAAAATGATTGAAGTTTAATTATTGAAATAAAAGAATAAAATACGATTAATTAACAAAAGTATGAAGTTAATACAACAGAATGATTTGAATGGAACGAGCAACAAGTGTTTCTATTATAAATTGAAATTCTGCTATTTATCAATCTGGCGAATAATTGCAATTCTATTAACAGTAACAATAACCTGTTCGATTGTATTAATATTGAAGACTTATATCAAACTGATATTATTATGGTTAGAAAATCAAGATGATTTAATCATAATCACAGTACTAGTGGTATTGTTTATTATAGTCTCATTACCGATAAGTATCGGTTATATTCTATTAATAGTCGCCGTTGGTTATCTATTCGGGCTAATTAATGGATTATTATTAACGATAATCTGCGTCAATTTTAGTCTTCTTGTGACGAATAATCTGTTGAAATTGTTGAGCCGCCACCATACGATCTATCGTTTCATACAGAACGAAACGGCCCAGGCGATAATGCGCGTTATCAACGGCCCATTATCGTTCAAAATCGTCTTCTGTGCGAGATTAACACCGATTCCATTCGGCTTACAAAACACGATATTTGCTGTAATTCAATTGAATTAATTATCGACTGTGGTAATTGATTGTATCTTTTTTTAGTTGAGCAATGTCAGTACGAAAGTCTACCATTTGGCGTCGTTTTTCGGCCTATTGCCGGCACAAATCGTGGGAGTCTACCTGGGAACGACGCTACGATCGATGCAGGACGTCCTCCAGAGCCATCCAATCGGATACGCAACTTATATTCTAATCACCTTGCAGGTTTCCTATCGATTTCAATCGAATAATCCGCTTATAAAACAGGCCAATTTCAGTTGATTCTAGCCGTAGTTTTGATGATTTGGTTGAGCACCAAAGCCAGGATGGAATTATTGAAAATGTTAGCGGAAACCGATGAAACCGATACAGTTATTCCAACAACCAAAAATCCAACTTTTTATGTGTGATATTTTCGAATTTAATAGGTCATGTAATTATGGAGATTTATAGACAATTTAAGGTTTAACAAACAGAGTTTATTTGTTTGAGTTAAATTCCAACTAGATATTCGGGTTTTTAGGATGGTAAAATGGTTGAATTAACACTTGATTTCTTTTTTTTTTTTGTTCTTTTTGGTTGATTTAATCGCTCAATTAGCAGCGTAGACTTACTGTTTTTTAGCAATACCGGCAGCTTTACGTTCATTGACATCAATAATGGCCAAATTCTTTGAAGCAACATAGCAATGCAGTATCGATATTGCTGATTTAGCAATGGCTATTGGGGTTGAAAGGTATAAACATATTCGAATTGCTGACATACCTAGAACTGTATAGAAATTTAACGAAATTTATGAAATTCTTGATAGAATTTGTTACGTAAAGGTCCCTCGGTAAAGTGCAAAAGGTATAAAGAAGCGTAGAATATCTCGTTACCCATACACATCCAAAACAATACTGTTCGATTAGTGTAATATAATCTCATTATAGGATTTTCGGACATATCAATATATTTATGGCTGGTTTTACCCTGTAGTATTGACCTAAAAATGGAAAATTCGTTGATAATTTAAATTTTTCTACACGGAACTTGAAAAAATCCAATATTCCGGCTTATTTGCAATTCGATTTAAATGATTTAAGCGCTGTTGGAAAAGTATTTTAAAGGGCTCGTCACAAGTCGGAGGAAAGTAGAAAATGTGAGCATATTTAGTTGAGATGAAAATCTAGAAGCATGTTTGTCTATACAGCCCCCTTCTCCTAAAGGTGTTCACAGCGCCAAAACGTCTGTTAATTATCGAGTGATTGGAAACATATTTTAAGGATTTATTGGGGGGTTCTCAGAGAACATTTTAGCAAAATTAGATCCACGTAGCTCGTTGGGAAATGAGTAACATCAAATCGAACTTTTGAATATGCAACAATTGGCAAGAGGGTTTTTCACACATTAAAAATGTTGAATTAATGCGATACATTCGTATCATTTTGGTTTTTGCAATTTGCCCTTTAGACTTCGAAAAGAATTAAAAAAGGTACGAGCAGTGCTTGATCGTGAAAAAATTGAAATGCAAAATCGTTCGCCTCCCTTTGTCGGTCACAGTAGTTTTGTATCAAATTTTAAACCAGTGATTCTCAACAGTCGATCTGGTAAATTCTTTTAATCTGCAAATCAATTTAACGGGCTCAGAGTGAAATATTCCTTATCCACAACATAAGAAATGTGTATTTAGTGAAAAATGAAGCGTTCTTAATGAATTAATAAATAATTTACATGCTCGGCACTTCCAAAACGTTTGAAAACCACTGGTTCATTTATTTAAAGAAAAACAAGCCTATTCGAATTTTGTTATGAGCAAGCTTAGGATTCTGTAACTACCTTTAGTTCACGCCATGGACGTTCGTGACTCCCGAATCTTACTGTAATCGCAATGATAACTATATGTAAGGAATATAGTTATTCCAGTATGGCCATACTTGATGTTTTTCAATCTTCAAAAATTCAATCCAAAAGAAGAAAAAATGTAATCCCAACTAAGAAATATCAAATATTGCACATTAATTGAATTAAAGTTAAATATTAATTGAGTTCATACACGTTGGAGTTTTATCATAATCAGGGATAAAATTTACCTTGTATAATGGATATAAACTATTTTAACAATAAAATATTAATTGTTTAGATAGACTTCGACGATAAAAGTAATACACAAAAATAATACGAGTAATTTTTTTAAAATTTGTATCTGACCAGAGATTGAAATTTTCTTCTTCTAATTTAGAGAAATATTTGACCATCAGTACTAACATTTCTAATGCTCGAGACTGTTTTTGTTTATTGTTTCATGAATGGAATAACTCGACTAACCATTTTGTAGTTGCTTATGTTCTAAAATGTATCCCATTAATTTTTACCTACCCTGTTGAGGGTATGTTCGCCTCCCCGTGGTCTCATTAGATATTTTTGCACATATAAACACAAACATATGTATAGAAATAATCTTGGTCTTTGCTTTTAATCTTTTACAAATTACATATTAACAATTATAATTTTATTTTCAAATATTCAATTTTTTTTTTAAATGTAGCTGATATTTCGATAATTTCGTAAATTTTTTATAATCTGTATTATTATTTTAATGTCTTAAAAAATTTAAAAAAAACATTAATTTGAATTTGTCCATTCACATACATATCGTATTTAAACCTACTTGCTGCGCTTATGGAACGATAGTTTAAAACGAGTAAATATCGACCACAATGGACCCCTTGTTTATTGTACGTGACGTCGCTTTCTTACTTTATTAACTACGTTGAATGATTGGAGTACTACAAGCACAAAGAATAAACATATAATTCTACAGAGAGATCGGGTTCCAACTGCAGATCGCACACATATATTGGAGCTCGGAGCGATGACGTCAGAGCTACCGTACGGTATAAAAAATCCTAAGCTAAGTTATGAGTATCGAATGTCAAGCACTTTTTCTTAAGTAAACAAATACGATAACATGAACACCCATTAAGATAAGAATAGAACAACTGAGAGGCGAATAACTGGTCACATTTACGGTCAATGAACGAGAAACCAGTTTTTCAATTTTTTTCCGGATATAGTACCAGAAAACCGAAAAAAACGGTTTTCCGAGAATTCTCAAGTCATCTTGAGTCTATTTATCTAAAAAACTGATTGAAGAAAATGTTGAGATTTTCGACAAAAATTACTTTTTCCCCCGATTTCCCAACGAGCTACATGGTCCAACTTTCACTGAAATGTGTACCATTGATCCCCCTATAAATCCTTAAAATATGTTTCCAATCACTCGATAATTAACAGACGTATGGCGCTGTGAACACCTTTAAGAGAAGGGGGCTGTATTTTCCCTCATAACTCAGCAATGAATGTTGATTCCATCGATAACAAATTGAATGAACTTTCCAAATATCTGAGAAATTTTTCAATCGGTTCATTAGTTTCCTGGAACTTTGAGAAAAACCACAGAACTTCAAATAAAGAATTCAAGAGGAAATACAGAGTGAACCAAGAGGTTGGCCTATTAGAAGTTTAAGAAGTTCAAATTGATGAAAGTTTCTGAAATTTGGTATGCACTCGTTTTTCCAACTCAACTACATCTGGAAAATATTTTCGTTGTCCTATCAACCCCCGGTGAATGGGGTAGTGCACCCTACTTTCTTATTTTAAATAGAATGGTATATTTTTTATTCCATATTTAGATTCTATGATGAAAATGAAATGGACTTTGATAACATGACCTATGCTCTAGCGTTAATAGTTTTTCAGAAATTTTGTCTTCTGCAAATTTTGATTTTGTAGTGTTTTATTAAAAAATTTATATCTCGGAAAATATTGTCGCTAGACAATCAAAATGGGGAAATCGAATAGTTCAAACTATGTACTTTACGCTAAATTTTATAGAATTAATTTATCTTTTAGCATTTAGCTGAAATCAGTTTTTCTTTCAGTCAATTTTCAAAACGCATAACTTTCATATTTTAAATGGAATGGTATATTTTTCTTTCCACGGTTAACAGAGAAAAAAAATTCTGCATCGAATCATATTAGCATTCCATGTACCAATTCTTGATAATTTTTCAGTTATTGAAGATTTTCGATTCCTAATAATTTACCCCCTGAAACGAAATACTAAAACATAGTAGGCTTGGCGAAACAACCTTCTGTCACAATTAACATCAAAATAATTAATTATTTTTATATTTTTTAATTAAAAAAACAGAAGAAATTGACAAATAATTAAATTAAAATTAATTGGATTTTTTTTCATGTAAAATTGCCAGAAATCGCTGAAAAAACATACAAAAGAATCATTGTTAACCTCAAATGTGACAGTTAATGTCATTTTGCTACGCCTCCTATGCATTTCTTTATAACCGAATTATTAAGTCATAGACAACTAGACACTAGTTTCAGACTAGGATGAAAACTATTGAAAATTTGGATTATCTAGCAACGATATCTTCAAACATAGATTTTTTAAACACTACAAAATCAATTTCAGAAAAAGTCGAAATTTTTGAAAAACTATTAACGCTAGACTATAGGTCATGTTATCAAAGTCCATTTCATTTTCACCATAGAATCTAAAAATGGAATAAAAAATATACCATTATATTTAAAATAAGAAAGTAGGGTGCACTACCCCATACACCGGGGTTGATGGAACAACGAAAATATTCTCCAGATGTAGTTCAGGTGGAAAAACGGATGCATACCACATTTCAAAAAGTTTCAGCAATTAGAACTTCTTAAACTTCTAATAGGCCAACCACTTGGCTCACTCTGTATATTAGACCTTTTCCCCTGTTAGATATAATTGTTTTGTATCAGATTTTGTTCAGATTGTACGTGATTTTGTAAAGTTTAAAATTCTGCTATTGTTAGAAAATTGGGTTTATTTTCATAGGAAAATTGCGGGGAATACCACACTACTTGTTCCAAAGTCCCAGAGATGGCGTCACTAGTTAGTTGAATGGTATCCAAGTGAAATAGAGTTGCATATACTTACAAAAATCATAGAGTGTCCATTTCGACTTTTCTGATATACGAAAAAGAAGTAGAACCTCTTTTGTATTTGTATTTATAGTTTTATTTCGCGTACAGGCAACCCAATATGCAACAGTGACCACCCAATTCGGCAGTAACGCCATCCCTCCGAAACTTTTGAATTAATAAGGTTGTTTTCCAAGCCCTTTTCAAAGGGAAATAAACCAAGTTGTCTAACAATAGCATAATTTTAAAAAGTTCAAAGAATCGCGTCCAATCTGAGAAAACCCGGTGCAAAACAATTATGCTTCAACAGCTGAAAATGACTAATAAATTCTTCTACAATTTTAGGAAAATTCCTCGAATGCTTAAAACTTGGGACCACCTAAAGTATGTCTTTGAAAAGAGCATTTCTTGAAGTATCTAACGCTTCTTCCAGCTTTTCAAAATGTTGATACAATTTTGACTTATAGACGAAAACCTAGCAATTGTTTTTTTTCGATTTTTATTTTGTACAATTTCTTATATTATCCCTCATAACTTGGTCAATATTGTTTACTTTGCAATAATTCTTTTATTATTAGATAGCAAATTGAAAGAGCTTTCCAAATTATTAAGAAATTTTGCGCTTACTGCGTTGATTTTCCGGAAAATTAAGAAAACTATATAGAGATCTAAGAATTTGTGGACAATTTTTATTTTACAACACTGATCAACCCCTCATTCAAAAGCTAATTAATACAAAGGCGGCGTACAAGATGGAAAGATTATTTTCTTATTATGGAAATTGTTTGAATTATCCTGGAAAAACCAAGTGGTTTTTCAGGCATTGTTTTCACTTATTAAAATTGCTTATTTTGCTTTAAAATATATACAGTTATGTAGATAATTTTGTACTCTAGTCCATTATTTTTGTAAAAACATGTTGATTTCCCGGAGAAAATCAAGTGGAAATCCAGTTTCTTTGTTTATTATCAAACAAGATAACCCGCCACACACGTAGAAAATGCGTGTTTGCCAAATCGAACTGTATGTGTCCCACTAGATTCAGGATTGAATGTGAATGCAAGCGTATGGATGGCTATGCAATCCTGTAGTTGTGACGAAACAGTTTTCAATCGCGCAACGCTGCACACGCTAAGCGATCTTGTTTGGTAATTTAGAGAAAAACAGGCTCGATTTCTAAGCAATTTTCTCCGAAAAATTGACTTTTTCCAAAAATAAATGTGTATTTTAAAACAATATAATTAATTTTAATAAGTGAAAAAACTAGAAAAACAACTCGGATTTTCCGCAATATTTCAGGCAATTTTAAAAATACTGAAAAAATGTGCATTGCCTCCGCCTTTGTATCAACTTTCGAATTAGGGGTGGATCAATGCCGTCCACAAATTCTTATATTTCCTAATAAAAATGTTCTTAATTTTCCGGAAAACTAACACAATAATCGAAAAATTTCTTGATGGTTTGGGAAGCACTTTCAATTTGCTATACACTAGTGAAAGAATCATTGTAAAATATACAGTATTGTCCAAGTTAGGAGGGAAAATATAAAAAATTGTACCAAAAATCAGAGAAAAAGATGCTCCTAGATTTTCGTCTACAATTCAAAATTGTATCAACACTTTGAAAAGCTGGAACAGCCGTTAGATACTACAAGAAATGCTCTTTTCAAAGACATACTTTAGGTTGTAGTAGTCCTAAAGAAGAGCGAGAAATCGCGAGTTCCATATTCGCATTTTCGCGCGTCAAATCAATCAATTAAATCAAGTAAACATATGCCAAGTAAGTAGACAAAATTTTCGATACACCCTGTAGAATTAGACAGAATTCTAAACTAAACCAAATGGATGAACGGTTCGAATCTACATGAGATCACTCGGTTTTTTTTTCGTTTTTTTTTACTAATAATTCAAAATTAAAATTAAATTTGAAGAAAAACGAATAATACCACCTTAAAATCTACAATCTGTAAAAATATTGAAGAGATAAATAAATGTATGATTGAACAATTGGAATTTAACGATAGTTTAGAAAAGTTCTACAGGGCCATGAACCGTAATAATAATAATGATAATAACAACACTAATAACAATAGTAATAACAAAAATAAAATTGATAATACTAAAAATAATATAATCAACAATAACAACACTGAACAACACTGAATTGAAGAAATTGAATAAAAATATGAAGAATTTAGAAGAGAAATACGCTAATAGTTTATTTTTTAATAAAAAAGAAAAAACGAGTAAAATCGATGGGAAATTTATTAAACAAAAAATCGATTAACAGCAAATGGAGGATTGGCTTATCGGGTGATCAGATCTCCAAACTCTAGGCCTGCTTACAACTTCCAGATTTTCACTTTAAGAGAATATAGGGCCTTTGATGCTTATCGCCCGGGCCACTCCGCTACTGACTAACGAGACTAACGAAATATTAAATTCGAATTGAAACAGAATATCTCAACATGTTGAATTTAACAAAAATACATGGACTTATTGGAAACTGCTGATTTTCAAACAAAAGACGATCCAAAAATAAACAATTGAGCGCTTTCTGTCAAATCAGACAGAAAATTGACAGTTTCTACTCAATCGTTGAAAAATTATGTTCAATATGTGAAAATAACACACGAATACACCCATAATTGGAAAATTTTCGCATAACTGACTCAATATTTCAACTCTCAACCGACTTTCTGGAAAACTAACAGTTTGATTGGGAAATTTCTTATAGATGTGGAAAGTGCTTTCAATTTTCTATCAAAATCGGTAATTTTAGTGGAAATTTAAAAAAATTGACCGAATTATGAGAGAAAGTATTGAAAATTCTGAGAAATTACAATAGAGATGCTCCAATATTTGTCTCTGTAACTCGAAAGAGAATTGAAAATTTCCACAATTGAAAATGTCATTCTAGACTCCTTGAAATACTCTTTCCAACTACGTTTAAATCGTTTAAATCCATTGGAAAACAACCGAGATAACGATTATTAAAAATTGGCATTTTTCAAGCGCCCGATAGGAAAATAAACACGTACGAATGTAAATAAATCCAATGGCAAGCGATATCGATACACATCGAAATCAAAAACCAAAACATATACTTTGGATAGAAATGGCCCAATACAGCACATAGGCCCATTGTACCACAACGATCAGTCAATTGGTCCAACATTGCACCGAATTTCGTGCTCTGATTGAAATGCCTACAAATCAAAAACGGAATTCAATTAGTACAAATTTAACACGATGTATCAATTAACCTGGCAGCATGTCCATCGAACGCATCCAATAACGCCGATATCATATAACACGAACCGGCAATCATATAATTTGTTGGCATAAAATAGAATGCAATCAATGCTAAAATAATCCGGCCATAACCTACAATATTGATTAAATCAAATTAATTTAATCGATTTGTTTAATTAAATTGATACCGATTAGATTTGGTACAAATAAGAAAATATTCTCATCGGCCATCGTTATTGTTGTTGTTTTTCTTTTAATTGTTTGGAAATTCGACTAGAAAACTTGGAAAATACACTGGAATCTTCAGTTATATTGATGGAAATTATGTTTACAGAAATCAATGTTGGTACGCTTGCGCAATATTACCCGAAAATCAACATTTCTAGTGGTTTTAGTTTTATCAAACTACAATACCAACTTAAATTGTGGTATTTCTAATTGTTGCCCCTATAGATGTCGCCATCAGATTTTACAATTAGCAAACCATGTGCTTTTGTTGATTTACTTTGGGAAAATCCCATTGGTTAGATATAAAAGACAAATTTTGAAACAACCAATAATCTAGAAGTATCTACTTACGTCATTGAACACTACTTTTATTATTGTGATCATTTAATTGCAATACCAACTAAATATTCATAAATTACTAATTTATGGAAAATCTTGCGATCTAGTAACAAGTGTTAAAAGACATAAAAATGCGGGAAATTTAAATAAACTATCACAAAACGAAACATTACATAAGACATGTTAACTAAATGAAACTAAAAAGTTGTCTAAAACAAAATTCATCAAAAATTTAAAAAACACATGTTCAAAAAATTTGAGATTATATCGTTTAGCTTACCAATGATACCAATCTATAAATAAAAATTTTACTGTATGTTTCTATTTAAAAGTTATTAAACCTTAAGCTATAAGATTGGCAGTATTTTCAGAACGCCATACGTCTCTGAATTTATTATAGAAAATTACTAAATTAGTAAAAGTTGGGGACTTTTATTCCGTTATGTTCTCGTCAATTTTACGTTATTTGAGCCACTTTATTTTACAATGTTTAAATGATCGAAACTCTGAATTCACTCATACATTTGTCGTATTTATTAAATTTGGCATCGCTGGAATTTAGGGATATATTCTCTATTTTTATACTAGGAGGAGTAAAGACTAGAGACAGGTTTACACAGAAAAAGTCACTAGAAACAAAAACTGCATCGTTTTGGTCGCAAAATTAAACATTTACGGCTCGATTTTACTTTAAATCTAACATTAGAGTACTACTAGGACTTCAAAATCGAATGTTTCGTAAGCATTATTTTTAGTTGTGTACACTTGTATGTAAAATAGCCAATGGGAAGCTAGCATTTAGACGCGCAAAATTCAAATCACTCCACTTGGTTCATAAATTGTGATTTTCTGGAGGAGAAATGTAGACGACATTGACAAAACAAAAAAAAACAAAAACAAACACCACCAATTCAAATCGATGCAAATTAGGGGCCAATATTGCGCGCGTTTTCTAGAGAATATTCTGAGTAAATAAATGAGAAAAAAAAACCGAAAAATTTCATATCCTAATAATTAAGGAAAAACAAAGTTGACACTGCATAGCCCCCAAAAAAAAACAAAAATAATAGTCTCGCGACACAATTGCCACCATTACCTGAATACCAAAAATTGAAAAAGGCGCAATTTTTGTGACGTCAAGGAACTGAACCAATCACGTTTCAATATTATTGGCGCCATTGCTTATATTACTTTCAGGAATACATTTGCAGTTTCAAAATAACTTTTATTATTGGTTTTTGAGCAAATTATTAATTTATTGTTTACATTGTTACACTTCTATTGTGGCACATCTGTATCTTGTTTTAAATGATTAGTTAAACTTGATTCTAGTGTGAATTTTCTCTCAAAAATGTCACACTCTTACTGTTTCTTACCTTGATGTATTAATAAATGTCTTTTTACGTGATGTTTTAGTGTGAACTTTTCGTCACAAATGTGACATTTGTGAGGTTTCTCTCTGTATTTCTTTTTAAGTGTCCCTCTGTATGTGTTTTTAAATGTTTATATAAAGATGATTTATTTGCATATTTTTTGTCACAAATGTGACATTCATGTGGTCTCACACCCGAATGAAATTTCAAATGTGTGTTTAAATTTGATTTTCGTGCAAATGTTTTGTCACAAATGTCACATGTGTGTGACCTCTCATCCGTATGTAATTTCAAATGTGCGTTTAAATCTGAATTTAGTGTGAATTGTTTGGCACAAATGTTACACAGGTACTGCTGAACTATATGTGTTTTTAAATGTTTGTATAAATTTAATTTGCGTAAAAATTTCTTATGACAAATGTTACACGTGTTCAACTGCTCATCTATATGTACTTTTAGATGGTCCCTTAAGTGTAATGTATTTGTAAACTTTATGTTACAAATGTCACATTTGTACACTTGCCCATTTCTATGTGCTCTTAAATGGTCTATTAACTGTGCTGTTTTTCTAAACCTTATGTTACAAATGTTACATTGGTATCCATTTTCATTTGTATGTGTTGTTAAATGTTCCTTTAAGTCTGTATTTTGTGTAAATTTCTTATCACATAAATGACATTTGTATAAGTCTCCATTTTTATGTATTTTATAATGTCCTCTTAAATTTACTTCGTGTTTACATTTTTTACCACAAATGCCACACTCATATTTTTTCCATAAATTTCGTTTAATTAACAGGATTTTATCATTATTGCCTTCAACACTATTATTTTTATCAATAATTTTAATTTCATTTGGTCCACAATCGATTGGTTTATTTGGAAATTGACGATTGTTATCAACTGGCTGATTTTCATCCTTATCAGAACCAATAACTATAAAAAATATACAAATTTTAATTAACAATGCAACAAAGAATAATAGTAACAATAATAATAAAATCAACCCTCTTATAACACAATTGTAGTGTTAAAACTCTTATGACGATCGTTTCCGAAAAGAACAAAAGACGATACAATTTAAAAAACGTATAACGTAGCTTCATTCAATTGCCATAAATTTTAAACAAATGTCATTTCTCTAATAATCCACATTATCGACACAAGCAACGACATACGTAGCAAAACAATGCTAATTATTATAACACATCATTGAGTACACGATTAATGGATTTAATTAATAAGATCTCGTTACAGAAAAGTTGATATTATTACTTTTATTGGTAATATTTTCAATACCATTATTCTCTTGTAATTCCTCAGTATTATCTTCAACGGGTGGACTCGAACAATGATCATCTTTATCTTCTGAATCACTCCCTAAAATCCATTATTATTATTATTATTATTATTATTATTACTATGTAACTAATTAAATAATATGATTTAAAATGCCTCTAGTAACACCAATTCGAATATATTTTGATGTAAATTTAGTCAACCTTCAAATAACACGTAACGGCGGGAAGATTTGCAAACGTGATCTTCTAATGATAGGATTCAATGATTATTTGGTCTACTCTTACGAGATCGTTGAGTCATTTTAAAATTATCGTTACTTTAAGAACATCTGAATCAATAAAAGTCATTATTATTATTATTGTTCAATAAAACAATATGTAAAATTAACTGACCGTCAAATAACACGAAATAATAAAATCATTCATAATCATTGCCAAACAGAATTGTTTAAATTTTGTAAATTATGAGAGTTTGATGCAGAATAAAGTAACCTTTCATAAAGCAGGTTGTTTAGAACAATTTTTAAAAACGTGTAAAAGTAGGTGCAACTTATTGTACAAAGTAGAAGGCTAATTAACCTCTTCGTGGGCTTTGTCTTGGGTGCGTGATGTCGTAGATTGGTTCATACTTTATTATATTTTGACATTTGCTAAAGTAATTTACAAATGTAGAATACAGTGCAATCAAAACATAGCCCAGTAAGAGGTACTGACGCTTAATACAATAAACCGTGTTAAAAGAGAACAGGATTTAATGATTATTTTCCGATACATAATTTCCCTTTAGAATCATGATCTGATTGTGAGTTGAAATTCATAATGATTAACGTTATTTAATTTTAAAAAAAACATGCAGAATTAACTGGCTTTTAAATAACACGTTATAAAGTAATTCATGATTGTGCCGCAATAGAAATATGTTAATTTTGTAAATTATTGGAATTTAATGTGGAATAAAGCAAATTACCGTTCAGATAGGGATTGTTTAGAACAACAATTGTATTAATAACAGAACTTGCTGTACACGGTGTACAATTGTAATTTACCACACATATGGTCATGTATTTGGGGTACTGTTATTTAGTAAAAAGAAAAACAAAACGTTTCGACCTAACTGGCATTCACATAGCACATAAAAAATTAATTCATAGTTGTGACCTAATGGAGTATGTGAATTTTGTAACTTAAAGCAAACTTGTTAGGTTCTTTAGAACAAATATCAACGTGTTAAAATGGTAAAATTTTTAACTTATATTACACAAGTTTCAACGCACTTAGCTATGCTTTTTTTAATAATGTCGTAGATTTGTTGGTCCATTTTAATAATACATTAATACTTTTTAAATCGGGTGTAGTATCAATGAAGCTACGATACTACGTATCATCAAAAACATAGTTAGCTATAAGGTGAAATATCGTGGTACACCCAATACATTACAAGTTTATGAATCAATTTACCACACGGAGGCATACCCTTCAATTATTGCAACGTGTTAAAAGCGGATAGAATTAAAAACAATTCATCTTACCAAGTCGAAATTTTATCTCCTCATCAGCATCGGAATTATCAAAATCAACTTTAAATTGTCCACTGTCTTCATGAAATTGAATCGATGGCGAATTTGCATGGAAATCTTCCAAATTATCTTCATTTTTATCAGTTTTAATTTCTAAAAACAATTGATTCGTTTCTAAGATTCTTTGACGATATTTGTGAATCGTTATCAATACATGGAAACAATTGAAACAAACCATTTTCGTATATGGATCGTCTTCACAAATCTACAAAAGTAACGATAATTAAATTATTTGATTAATTAATTAATTAAAGTTTATACTTTAATGTTTGCCAGCATTTCGACAATTTCCGGTATTGTTGGATTTGTTTGGGAATTATCGAAAATATGGTAAAACAATCCAGGTGAATTTTGAAATGTTACAAAGTCGACAAAATTCCATGTTTCACGAATTTTTCTCGGTAAATGTGTAGTTTACGGTCTTTTTGCTAATATTTACCCGATCGTTATGAAACTTCACTTATAGCATCAAAATCACTCATAGAATTCAATTCTGACTGCGCCTTGTCGAAATTTTGGCCCTAAAATCCTTAAAAAGGCCCTTTTGTCCTGACCAATTACAGCAACTAGATTCACACTCATTGATCAATAGAGTTAGGACATAGTCTATGGTTAGGATGTACAGTTGCACAATAAAAATTTCAACTGTCAAAACGCACCAGTGACGTAACTGATTTAAAATACAAATAATCGGCAATTTACTTGTAGCATATTAAATATAAAAATAATTTCTATAATTGGTATTCAACAGAATTAGTAAATGAATTTAGAGTTATAAATAATTTATAAATTTGTGAGTAATATTTCATTTATTTTTCGGTGTAAAGCATTTGTTCATTAACCTAAACGAACTACAAATAAAGAATAATGGAGGGGAAGCTGAATCTGTCAAAAATTCGCCAAAATCAAACACCTGCGTTTTAGCGAGGACGTTGCTAAGTTAAACAAATCATTATATTTGATCAATGATCAAATACAATGAGGTATATAGAGTGCGCATCCCCTATACTTGTATAAGAGCAATTTGGTCCTCAAATGGGAAAATTTTGATAGTTAGTCCTCATTCTTTCTAACTTATGAGTGTGTCGTTCAATAGAGACCTCCTTTTCTCAAGCTTTGGTCGACCAAAGCTTGAGAAAAGGAAGGCGATATGTTGGTGTCGTTTCTGTTGAAATGACACCAACATATCGACATTTCCAAGATGTCTGCCACCATATGTGGACATGTTTTTTGACCGGATGCGCACTCTAGATAACTCATTGCGTTTATCTGACAGAGTTGCCGCTCAAATTTGACATTTGCTTGACAGTGTTGCCACACTCAAGTGATGCATCAACGTATGGTCGGTATAGGCAACACAACATACACAATACATAATCGAACTCAGTTCTTTTAAAAATACTTTCAGAAATAATACTTTTCTAATATCAAACCAGGAATAAAAATTTAACCAATTTCAATTAACAATAATTTATAAATGTACGTTAAATAAACGATTAAATAACAACACCGTCAAACAAATGTCAAATTTGAGCGGCAACACTGTCAGTTAAACGTCAAATTGTGAATCTAGTTGCTGTAATTAGTCAGGACAAAATGGCCTTTTTAAGGATTTTAGTGCCAAAATTTCGACAAGGCGCAGTCAGAATTGAATTTTATGAGTGATTTTGATGCTATTAGTGAAGTTTCATAACGATCGGGTAAATATTAGCAAAAGACCGTAAACTACACATTTACCGAGAAGAATTCGTGAAATATGGAATTTTGTCGACTTTGTAACATGTTTCAAAATCACCTGGATTGTTTTACCATATTTTCGATAATTCCCAAACAAATCCAACAATACCGGAAATTGTCGAAATGCTGGCAAACATTAAAGTATAAACTTTAATTAATTAATTAATCAAATATTTAATTGATTGTCGTAATTTTTATAGATTTGTGAAGACGATCCATATACGAAAATGGTTTGTTTCAATTGTTTCCATGTATTGATAACGATTCACAAATATCGTCAAAGAATCTTAGAAACGAATCAATTGTTTTTAGAAATTAAAACTGATAAAAATGTAGAAAATTTGGATGACTTCCATGCCAAATTCGCCATCGATTCAATTTCATGAAGACAGTGGACAATTTAAGGTTGATTTTGATGATTCCGATGCTGATGGGGAGATAAAATTTCGACTTGGTAAGATGAATTGTTTTTAATTCTATCCGCTTTTAACACGTTGCAATAATTGAAGGGTATTTCTGTCCCGCATTTAGCTATGCCTCCGTGTGGTAAATTGATTCAAATACTTGTAATCTATCGGGTGTACCACGATATTTCACCTTATAGTTGGCTATGTCTTTGATGATACGTTGTTTCGTAGCTTTATTGATACTCCACCAGATTTGAGATGTATTAATGTATTTTTCAAATAGACGAACAAAGCGACGACATTATTAAAAAAAGCATAGCTAAGTGCGTTGTAACTTGGCATTGTACATCCTGTGTAATATAAGTTAATTTTTCTACCATTTTAACACGTTGATATTTGTTCTAAACAACTCTATTAAAAAACCTACTTTGCTCTAATTTACAAAATTCACATCCTCCATTAGGCCACAATTATGAATTAATTTTTTATGTGCTATGTGAAGGCTAGTTAGATTTACACGTTTTTTTTTTACTAAATAACTACCGCAAATACATATGTGTGGTAAATTACAATTGTACACCGTGTACAGCAAGTCCTGTTATTAATACAATTGTTGTTCTAAACAATCCCTATCTGAATGGTAATTTGCTTTATTCCACATTGAATTCCAATAATTTTCAAAACTAACATATTTCTATTGCGGCACAATCATGAATTACTTTATAACGTGTTATTTAAAAGCTTGCTAATTCTGCATGTTTTTCTTTTTTTAATTAAATAACGTTAATCATTTTGAATTTCAACTAACAATCAGATGATGATTCTAAAGAGAAATTGTGAATCGGTAAAATAATTATTAAATCCTGTTCTCTTTTAACACGGTTTCTTATATTAAGCGTCAGTACCTCCTACAGAGCTATGTTTTGATTGCGCTGTGTTCTACATTTGTAAATTACATTAGCAAATGTCAAAATATAATAAAGTATGAACCAATCTACGACATCATGTATCTAAGACAAAGCCAACGATGGGGTTAATTAGCCTTCTACTTTGTATAATAAGTTGCACCTACTTTTACACCTTTATAAAAGTTGTTCTAAACAACCTTCTTTATGAAAGGTTAGTTTATTGTGCATCGAACTCTAAAAATTTACAAAATTTTGTTTGGCAATTATTATGAATGATTTTATTATTTCGTGTTATTTGACGGCAGTTAATTTTATATATTGTTTTATTGAAAAATAATAATAATAATGACTTTTATTGATTCAGATGTTCTTCTTAAAGTAACGATAATTTTAAAATGATTCAACGATCTCATAAGAGTAGGCCAAATAATCATTGAATCCTATCATTAGAAAATCACGATTGCAGATCTTCCCACCGTTGCGTGTTATTTGCAGGTTAACTAAATTTACATCAAAATATATTCGAATTGGTGTTACTGGAGGCATTTTAGATCATATTATTTAATTAGTCAAATAGTAATAATAATAATAATAATAATAATGGATTTTAGGGAGTGATTCAGAAGATAAAGATGATCATTGTTCGAGTCCACCCGTTGAAGATAATAATGAAGATAATACTGAAGAATTACAACAGAATAATGGTATTGAAAATATTACCAATAATCGTAATAATATCAACCTTTCTATGACGCGATCGTATTGATTAAATCCGTATTAATTAAGCGTGTACTCAATGATGTGCTATAACAATTAGCATTGTTTTGCTACGTATGTCGTTGCTTGTGTCAATAATGTGGATAATGTGGATAATTAAAGAAATGACATTTGTTGAAAATTTATGGCAATTAAATTGAAACTGCGCTATACGTTTTTTAATCTGTATCGTCTTTTCCTCTTTTCGGAAATGACCGTAATAACAGTTTTAACACTACAATTGTGTTATAAGAGGGTTGATTTTATTATTATTGTTACTATTATTCTTTGTTGAATTGTTAATTAAAATTTGTATATTTTTTTATAGTTGTTGGTTCTGATAAGGATGAAAATCAGCCAGTTGATAACAATCATCAATTTCCAAATAAACCAATCGATTGTGGACCAAATGAAATTAAAATTATTGATAAAAATAATAGTGTTGAAGGCAGAAATGATAAAATCGTGTTAAATAAACGAAAATTAGGGAAAAATTACGAGTGTGACATTTGTGGTAAGAAATGTAAACGAAAACTAAATTTAATACGACATTATAAAATACATAAATATAGAGACTTATACACATGTCATCTATGTGACAAAAAATTTACACAAAACACAAACTTAAAGGACCATTTAACAACACATACAAATGAGAATGGATACCAATGTAACATTTGTAACAGAAAGTTTACAAAAGTATCACAGTTAATATACCATTTAAGAACACATTCAAATGGGAAAGTGTACAAATGTGACATTTGTAACATAAAGTTTACAAATAGATCAAATTTAATAAACCATTTAAGAACACATACAGATAAGCAATTGAACACGTGTAACATTTGTCACAAGAAATTTTCACACACATTAATTTTATCCAAACATTTAAAAACACATACAGCTGAGCAGCGGTACCTGTGTAACATTTGTGCCAAACAATTTTCACAAAAATCATATTTAAATGATCATTTAAAACGACACACAGATGTGAAACCATACACGTGTAACATTTGTGACAAAAAATTCAGACTACAGTCAAATTTAAACAATCATTTGTTATTACATACGGGTGAGAGACCATACAAATGTCACATTTGTGACAAAACATTTGCACGAAAATCAAATTTATACACACATTTGAAATTTCATTCGGGTGTTAGACCACATGAATGTCACATTTGTGGCAAAAGATTTGTACTAAAATCATCTGTAAAAAGGCATTTGAAAACACATACAGGTGAGCAGCCGTACACGTGTAAAATTTGTGATAAAAAATATGCAAATAAATCATCTTTATATAAACATTTAAAAACACATACAGAGGGACACTTAAAAAGAAATACAGAGAGACCACACAAATGTCACATTTGTGACAAAAAGTTCACACTAAAACATCACGTAAAAAGACATTTATTAATACATCAAGGTAAGAAACAGTAAGAGTGTGACATTTTTGAGAGACAATTCACACTAGAATCAAGTTTAACTAATCATTTAAAACAAGATACAGATGTGTCACAATAGAAGTGTAACAATGTAAACAATAAATTAATAATTTCCACAAAAACCAGTAATAAAAGTTAATTTGAAACTACAAATGTATTGTTAAAAGTAAAATAAGCAATGGCGCCAATAATATTGAAACGTGATTGGTTCAGTTCCTTGACGTCACAAAAATTGCGCCTTATTCAATGTTTGGTATTTAGGTAATGGTGGCAATTGTGTCGCAAGACTATTATTTTTTTATTTTTTTTTGGGGCTATGCAGTGTCAACTTTGTTTTTCCTTAATAGTTAGGATATGAAATTTTGCGGTTTTTTTTCATTTATTTACTCAGAATATTCTCTAGAAAACGCGCGCAATATTAGCCCCTAATTTGCATCGATTTGAATTGGTGGTGTTTGTTTTTGTTTTTGTTTTTTTTGTTTTGTCAATGTCGTCTACATTTCTCCCCCAGAAAATCACAATTTATGAACCAAGTGGAGTGATTTGAATTTTGCACGTCTAAATGCTAGCTTCCCATTGGCTATTTTACAGAGTGTGTGTGTGTGTGTGTGTGTATGTGTGTGCGCGTGTGTGTGTGTGTAAGCGCGTGTGTGTGTATGAGCGCGTGTGTGCGTGCGCGCGCGCGTGTGAGTGTGAGTCTGTCGTTTCTCGAACGATGGATAAAACAAAATAAAGGTCAATTAAATAAAGGCAAGACAGTTTGCTAGAACAAAATTGATAAAAAATTAGACAAAAAAACCTACAATTTGCCATTACATCTTTGATTTGCAAACAAACGAATATCGTTCAGTTTGCCGGTGTTACCAATTTAAGGAGACAAATTTTACGGCAGGTTTCTATGGAAGAGTTGCTAGACCTCGAACTATAAGATTGACGTCCAATTTAAAATTTCATACTATCGTACATTAGCAAATTAATAACGACTTTCATGCTGTCATTTTAGTGTCAGTCTTACATTAATGCAGTGACTGCCATCAATGTTTAATTTCTAAACGTTGTATTACCCCAATAATCAATCTAGTGATTTTGGTTTTATCAAATCATAATACTAACCTAATTTACAATATTTTGCCTTTATGCTAAATTCACTCACTTATTAGAAGACTGACAACAATATAACAAAATCAAAGTCGCCAACTTTTTCGATAATTTTAGTAATTTTATCAACGTTTTGTTGGAATATTGCGATTGAATAATCATAATAATGACGTAGAACTTGATACTTTTAGATCATTGGTTGTTTTTAAAGTTGCCATCATTTTAGAGAATCAATGAGATTTTTTTCATATATGTAAAATCCAACATTCTATCAGTAGTTAGTAAGTTAGTAACTAAACGTCAATGAACTGACCAAAAGCAGTCGAGTACAGCACATTAGTGAGTGGCGTATTACTAATGAACTCGACTAAAATAACAACTCTGCACTTTTTTAGTAGACAATTTAGTGATTTGTGTAGCGAGGTGAGGGTATTACTCGCCTGAAAAAATAGACATCTATCCACTCGATTAAACCATTTACTAAACTACTCGACTAAATTTTCGTCGTTCGCACACATTTAGTTACTTAATCACTTGCTACTCGACTAAATAATTTACTAGACTAGTTCGAACAAGGCTTAATGGTCTATAAAACTTGTTTAATTTTTGGCAACATCGAGTGGCTCAAAAAATGGTTGTAAATGGTTATAATTTTTTCAAAACTCGTGGTTTACACTTAGGATCTTCTGTCGAAGTAATTCTATTATAAAAGTAGAACTTTTATTCATTTCGAAAGTTTCAGTTTTCAAGTATTCAAATCAGTGACGGAACTACCGTACAGCAAAAGGGAGCAGTACGGGGGGCCGAAGGAATAGAGAGGTCCTTGAATCCGGTCCTTATATAAAATAATTTGTAAACCTGCAACTCAGTACAATTATTTTACTGGGCTCACTAAATCTCACATTGTCGTCACCCCTCTTGCAATTAGGTCTATGGTCGGTACTATGTAATGTATATTTATATACAGGAAAAAAACTTTGCTTCCTCTGTTTTTATTCTACCCTTACATGTCAGTTATCGATAAATTTATAGTTTTCGATGAACAATACTCTGAGACGTTATCAACAAGAAGCTTGCGGTACTCTTTTTGATGTGAGAGCTTATCATTTTTATGTTAGCATATACAGTAATCGATATAAATTCGAATAAAAAACATTTTATGCATTATTATTTTGTCTTCTGTCTACAATTATTTTAATATGAAATCGTTTACGTTAGTTAGTCGCTTGGTAGTAGTCATTGAGTAAAAAGTAATAAATAGATTTACGAATTATGGAAGACAAAAAGCTGAATTCTTCAAGTGCGGCAGCAAAAAAGCGTAAACTGAAAGAGTTAAAAAGTGCTAGGGAAAAATTATCCAAAATTACAATTTTTTTTTCTGTGACAGAAGCAGACTTCCAGGCTAATAAAGTGAATGAGACTAAACAAGAAGATCATGTACACGAAGATCATTTGATTGATATAGTGAATAATGACGTTCCAAGTTCAAGTTCGTTAATTAGTGATGGAAAAATGAATACGAGTAAAGAATCACAAACCGGTGATGATTTTGTAAACGACTTAGGTCACTTTCAGAATCAAGTTTTGTCAGATAAATTAAAAAGACGTATAATTTATACCACGTCATCTCGCGCTTTTGGTCCAATTTCGCGAGATCCTCTCCAAAACAATCGAAAATTTTCAACGTCGTACAGATTAATCGATAGACAATGGTTGTGTTATTCCAAGATACTTGATGCTGTTTACTGCGAACCCTGCTGGCTTTTTTCAAATGCTAAGATGGAACATTGGCGACAAAATATTAGATTGGATGGGGTTGGCGAAGAAAATTCAGGTTCATGAAGCAACTCAATCCCATTTATCAGCTTGCTACGTTTATGAAAAGTGGGAACAAAATACGGTAATAGATAAAGAACTGGAAGAGAAAATTAGTTATGAAGCATGTTTTTGGAGTCAAGTTTTAGAACGTTAAATCAAGATAAAATTAACATTAGCGAAAAATTGTTTAGCATTTCGTGGTCACCGTGAATCTTTATCAGATACGTACATATAATGGGAATTTTTTGTCTATTGTAAAATTAGTTTTTCTACGATCGCGTGGAAACTCAAATTGCAATCTTATCATTTCGTTGCTATGTAACGGCAGTAAATCCTGATTGATGTATTACTTTTTTCATTTCTGATCGGTCGATTACTTTTTCGTCCTAGGGCGCAAAGTGTTTTCCGCCCGATCGTAGAAAAAATAGTGTTCATTACTCGGGCGGAAAGTGTCTTTGCGGACCTCGTGTGTACGTACACACTCGCTCCGTAAAGAATTACTTTCCGCCCTTGTAATGAAAATAACTATTCCGAATATGACGATATGTTAACCCTTTCAAGTCGGATCTTTTATTTTAAATATAAACACAAATAAAAAAGAATTTTGTTCTTGTGTCAACTTAGTATGTTTATAAAGATAATGTTAATGTGTCAAAATTTGAATATTCGGCCTTTTAAGCCGGGACAGATGTGTCCCACTTAGGCTTTTTTACAGGGATAATAGTAACCCTTTCGACACTTTGGCAGAAATTTGTTTTATTATAAAAAATACAAAAAAATTATATAAACGGTTTTGATATTATTTTAAATGATACGGAGCAAAACACAGTGGTTTATTACACATCAGACACGGTGTATTGGTACGTTTTTCTTTTCCAAATTGATGAGAGCATCTATGGCATCTTCGATAAGTCTTACCTTCCGTGTGTCAATGATCTCCTACATTCGTTAGTTTCGCTTTTTTAGATTTCGGAGATCTTCCTAGTAAAACGATAAATCTTTTTACCGTAGCATTTGTTCTATCTCAGCCAATAAGGTCTTGAGCCACTCTAATAAGAAATGGTAAAAATGAAGTTTTTGTTCTGTGTAAGTCGTTGTGCAAAACATGAGCATTTGCAACTGCCATCATTAGTAGTTTGAAAAAAACTTTTTTCCACCATTCGGAAGATTTTCGGTAGAAGTCATAAAGGCCAACAATTTGATCAGTCAGATCAACACCACCCATATTTGCGTTATAAAACTGGAGCATTTCTGGGCAGTTTATATTTTGTCGTACGTCTCTCATCGTACGCTACACTTCAACTGTTTTATCTGAAAAGTAGTTGCTTATTGCCAACAACTCTTTAGTGCCTTGCCATCTGCAAACGACAAGACCCTTTTTAGTTAATCTAAATTTGGCTTCACCACGTTGCAACTTATCAAAAAATTTTGGCATATTTTTACGTGTTTCATCATAGAATCTAAATATGGAATAAAAAATATACCATTTCATTTACAATAAGAAAGTAGGGTGCACTACAACTACCCTATACACCGGGGGTTGATAGCACAATGAAAATATTTTGCAGGTGCAGTTCAGGTGGAAAGGCAGGTGCATACTAAATTTCAAAAACTTTCATCAATTAGAGCTTCTTATACTTCTAATAGGCCAAGTGAGCCACTTGGCTCACTCTGTATTATACTTTTGGTTTTTACAATAGAATGCCCTATATAAGACCCTGAAGGAATAATGACGACGAAAAAATGAGCTATTATTCCCTCCAGGAAACCAATCAGAAAGTAGTATTCACATCAAGGTCCTACCAAATGTTTAGAAATCATGACAACGTCAAAACAAAATTACAAATTGACAGCTTAAGCAACTTGATATGAAAATTTTTAACAAGAGTACTTCTTTTTCAGCTCAGAACTTAGTCGTGGATAAAGTATAGTATACAACTCGCTATGTGTGCTATTATTCTCTCGAATGATTTACACTACTCACTCACTCCGCTCGCTCGTGGTGTAAGCCTCATTCTCGGGAATAATAGCACTCATTATTAAGCTTAGGGATCGTGTTCCCGCCTTTAGATGCCGCGCGACAATCGTCTGCGTACAGCATAGACGTACGTGATTTTCGATGCTTAGTGTAATTTCAATTACTAAAACGATAGACCGATTCTCGAACATTGTTGTGTTCGTGCAAGTACTTGAACCCACTCGCTCCGCTTATGAAAATCCAGTAAGAGAGGGGCAAAAATCAGATGCAGTAAACCACTTGTTTATTGTTTGTGACGTCGCCCGCTCATTTCATCAACTACGCTGAATGATTATAGCGATCCAATAGTAACGAGTAGAGGGGTTATTCGAATATGGTATCGAATTGTTATTGTCGATCGCTAACTTGCAATAGAGTTTGGAGAAGTCACGTGTTTGCCCCAAATTCGGGGCAAAATCTCGCTGCTAGCTCATTATAGACTCGTTGTATAATATACAGGATGATCCAGAATGACTGAAAGTGACGTCAGCATAATGCGTCGCCATTTTATCAAAATTAATTTCCACTTGTTTCCTTCAATGACATTTCACAAGTCGTCAGTGGCGTACAACGTATTCTGATCGTATTGTCGTATTGTATTTTTTTTTGGATTATTCGTTTTTGAGCTATTTACAAATAAAAGACAATGTTCCTAGAACTAGTAAGTTCTAAATACTTTTTTGAAAATCGCAGGTTATGTTTAGATGGTTTACAGCATAGGTTTACAGTACCCCACTGACCTTAATATGTGTCAGAATAAATGAAAAGCGGCAAAAATTTGTTTGACAGCGGTATGAGGAAAGCGGCACGTTCAGTCATTCTCGATCTCTCTGTAGAAAATGCTAATTGTAAGAAACACGGATAGAGGATTGAAGTCATTGGACGGATGATCGATTGGTCATGTTGAAACGACACCAACATATCGACATATCCAAGATGTCTGCCACCATACGTGGACACGTTTTTTGACCAGATGCGCACTCTAGATAACTCATTGATATTTATCAATGAGGTAGAAGGGGGTAGAGTGACAATCCTCTCGAAATTTTGAAGTTCTTATGCGTTGGATATCGACAGCATTCTCACTCAGTCTAACTAATGATTATCGCAGTCTGTCTTTTGTGTGGATCGATCCACACAAAGGACAGACTGCGATAATCATTAAGTTAGACAGAGTGAGAATGCTGTCGAAATTCTTTCCAAATCGGCACATTTCCACTATACACAGAGTATAGGGGATTGTTGCTCTAGGAGCTTCTATCTCATTGATATTTAGTAAACGAGAAAGGACAGCCCCCGGATTATGAAAACTCACTCGCAACGAAGTGGCTGTCATTTCGTCAAAATATAGGTTAGGTTCGCTCGAGTCGAAGGAAAGTGGAAGCGTATAGTCGAAGTGAGCACCCCGCTGAGCTGTTGTTGCGAGGGTAATTGAGTGTAAAAACGACACTCCTGTTCGAAGTTACTAGGCATCAAGGGAAATTTCCCACCGTACTTCTCGAAGGAATAGCTCACGGTCTAAATGCATGGCGAGCTGGGTCTCTCGATCGTTCTATCTCCTTCTACATTATAATAAATTTGTATGCGCTTCCTTTTTTAATTATGAATTATGGAAATAAACTTTAAGTTACTATTTTTTTTCAAAAACTATACAAAATTTGATCAAAAGTAACTTTACATGACAGAGAAAACATTTATAGAAACTCTAATTGAATAATTTTTCTATTGCAAATTTTCTTAGGAAAATTTACAATTGTGAAAATTATCTGTGCTGGAATCTTTATTTCCATTAATTGTTCTAATTGAAGACAAAATAATGTTAAAACTACTTAAAAATGATAAGAAATTTGAAAAATACGAATAATATATGTTAAATTAATAGGTGCAAATTATTCAAATTTAGCTGCGCACTCTTAAGGCTCCCCTAATGTGTTCAAATAACCAAGAATTGGCGCGTCAACTCATCTGTCCGAATGTTGATTTTTATTAAATAGGCAACCCATAATGTCCAAAAATTCATCCCCACCAAAGAGGGGAAGGTCGGAAAACGGATAGAGAAATAGAACGAAAGAGAATGAAAGAAAAAAGAGACAGAGAAAAAACAAGTGTCCAAAAGGGACAACGAAAGCGAAAGGGAATTTTTATGATTTTATTACCTACAAGTTCCAGTAGTATTTGTTTGCCGAAAAAAGATATTTTCCTATTTTGCTTTGGAAATAAAATCATTTCCACACTAAAAGTAGTGATGTAATGGAGATTTCCCAACTACTTTGAGTGTGGAAAATCTGGGATAATTTATTTTTTCGAAGTTGGTAACACTGTCGACTATCTCAAATGTCATTCTTTGACAGAAATGCAGACCACTTGATTAACGTGAAAACAACTTTTATTTATTTCAAATTATTATTCTTGAAAATTTTGATAACAATGTTCATATTTTATTTTTGATTTACCGGGAAGTAAATCATTGATACCATTTTCAACAATATCACGTAATTCTGGTGGAGTACACGATAATTTGTCACACATTTTTACTTTATTAAAAGTCATAATTAAGATGGAGACTTAAACAATTGAAAATCAACTTGTTTACAAACAAAAAGTTGAATATCGTCAAGTAGAACTTTCATTTGTTTTATTTAATACCAACTTCTACAAAATTCCCTAAATTTGAAGGGTTCAATTTTTATTAAAAAAGGGTACAAAGGGGCGCAAAATAGGAAAAATAGTATGAAAAATTCGTTTCAGAAGTCAATTCCTGCACTCGACCATTAAAAAACTCGTGCTACCGCACTCGTTTTTTAATTTTGGTCTCGTGCAGGAATCATGGACTTCTGAAACTTATTTTTCAATATACTATTTTAAAATCGTACAACATAATCCCAAATTTTCCTTACGTATGTAGTATATTGTTATTCAGAACTTTCTAAAAACCTTGTATGCTTTAGATTTCGTTTAGACTCTTATCATTTAATTTACGTAAAAATGAATTTCATGCAGAATTACAGAACAATTGTATGGACCATACCATACAATTGCAAAATAGTTTTACTATTTTTTGACTATTTTTTAATATTGCAACTATTATTTTCTTTCTCATTTGCTTTTTGCATTACATAAATTTTCAATTGGGATTTCTTAAAATTTTTATTTCGTAACGGTAAATAGTGGGAATTCTATGTAAAATTACCTGTTTTACAAAAGATGCGCCTTTCTCCACATCTGGAAACTATTATAAATTATCCTATTTCTATGGTTAATAATTTATGTGGGCAGGTTCTTTTTTCGAATTCTATCGTGAAATAATTTGAATTTGCTTTCCAATTATCTGTTGTATATTGTAGCTATGTGTTCTTGATTCGCTGAATAAACTGACAATGAGGCACGAATACTAAAACTATTCATTAAAGAAAATGTTTTTATCAATTTAGAGATGTTTGTAAACTTCAATTCATTTCACGGAAATTCGCGTCTATAGATATTACAGTATATCTAAACATGTTAGACTACCACATAAGAGAAAATGAAATGAATATGTACAATCAAACACCTAGTCAAAATCCAAAACTTTAGATTACTATAAATTTTCCATCTATAATGAGTTGTTATTCAAATACAGAACTTGATATCTGCAGTTTTTTTCTTTCAATATAATGTTTACGTAAAAAACAATAATTTGGCATAATTCAAAATTTTGTTATTTTGCATATGTATATGAAAAAGAAACTGTTTGGTTGTTATAATTTACGGTACATTTATTATGTATGATTATATAGGTATGTGCATTCTTTGGTATATCTAGCAAAATGTTTATGTGGAGGTTGTAGTATAAAATTTATATTTGCCCCGCCAAAATAATTAATTGTTGTAAGCATAAGGCAAGTGAGACGGAATGGAAAAATATTGAAAAAACAAAAATAGCAGCTTCACCAAAGAAATATTTTAAAATTTTGTATGTTTCAATAAAAGGAAAAGTAATGATTCAGGCACCAGAGGGTCGAATTCTGTTACAAATTTGTAATCTTATATGTCTATTTCATTTATATGTGTCTTCGTCTTATTCTGAATAATAACTATAAAGGACATACATCCCCTGTAGAGTATTTTTCAAAGTGCTAATCGGTTTAGTCTAAACTGTTTAAAATTAAATGAATGGATGAATAAATGTAGTAATTAATTAATCTATGAGGTTATATGTATATGTATATAGAAACAATTTTTAAATCCAAAAAAATTCCATTTCCCTTTTTTATCAATGAAATTATTGGCTTATTATAATTAAGAACCAATGTTTGATAAAATAAAATAAAAAAGTTTTTAATTTCCAGCACTGAGTTCAATTTTGGGAAAACAGTTTAGTGAACTCAGTGTTGCCAAGCTCACTGATACCTACAAATTTGTAAAATTGTATAAGAAAAAAATTGAAAATATCTGCTCAACAATTCAAATAAAAGCTTCATTTCCATTTTTTTATATTATTATAACATTAATTGCTAATTTGTTGTAAGATTTTCATATTCTAAAATAAATATCATGAATTACTCGGTAAACAATTTTAGAAATTATGTACAACTTGGCAATACTACTGAAGTGTATTCCCCTACATTTCTTCAAACGCTGATTGGTCCCTCTATCTTCTACCTCCATCTCACCCTCACGGAATGGCGCTAATTTTACGGCAAATTTCCTTCCAATAGTTGCTGTTCTTATTTTCTTTAAATTGCAATTGTGGGAAAACGATAGGACTAATCAAAAAACTAGATATTAATTGCCCCTTCTATTTATCTCCTCTTTAAAATGATGTAAAATACATTAAAAAAAAAATTAATTTAGAAGCGTAATCCCGGAAATTGGTATTTCACAATTTTCCGCTTTTTTCAAATTTGATGGAAAATTTTGAAAAATAATAGGTTATTTTCCCTCGGTATAAATGTGCTCAAATATTTCAACTGGTGACCTTTTCTTCAAAGTGAAAATTGTGACTGTAAAAGCAGAAATAAATTTACTCTTATTGAAAAATACAGCGTTAGGGGAGCCTTAAAATTTGTGCATTTGTTCGAAAATCGCTTTCAAAATCTCAAATTTTGGCGAACATAGCCGACAGAAGATTACTTTAAGCTCCGCCCAGTTCGAAGGGTCTTGTGAGAAGGTCCCATGGAGTAAACCAGAGATATGGAGTAGGGAGAATAAGCTTCGACCACTGCGCATCCGATTTTAGTGGAACGGCATGGTGGCTGCCATTTTGCAGGTCGTTGTGTCAAAAAACATGTGTTCATAGTAGAAAACCGTTATTTGTAGTTTGTGGAATTATAAAAAAAGACATTGAATTGTGAGAAAATGTCCTGTTCTGTGCAGGGATGTACTAATATCAGAAGGTTTAAGCCTGAGGGTATATCTTTTCATACGTAAGTATTTGTTATCTACACGTGTTTAAAAACAATCAAAGAAAGACTCATTAGACTTATACGCTTTATAATTGCATTACATATTTTAGTTTTCCTCGATCTGGATCTTTGTTAAAAGCCTGGCTACAGGTTTTGAATAAAAAAATTGAAACATGGACGTGGTCAAAGAATAAAGTTGTTTGTTCTTTGCACTTTTCTGGTAAAGATTTTATTATAAAAGGGGGAACAAAAGTTCTGAAGGTTAATGCTATACCTAGCCTCGCGGATTCTTCTATTATATCTTCAACATCTTCAGTACTTTCCATGGAGAGTGATAAATCTCAAGCACATCAAGACGAAAAAAAGTATCTATGATTATCATATCTTATGTTGAAAAAATCTTGTAATTTATTTTTAGAAAAGTGAAGACAGTCTTTCGAGAAAATCTTTCAACGAATACGGAAGATAGCGGAACACAACAAAAAACTGTGCTCCATGTAGTTAGGCCTCGCAGATTAAAACGAAAGATAAGGTAATTTATTTCATTTTTGTTAAAAATATAAATATTACATTTCGTCTTCTAGTAATGCTAAAACTGTGGTGCATGAAGCTTCAACTTCCACCGACAGCAGTGGGAAGCGACGAAAAATTGCCTTTATGAAAAACATTCATAATTATAGGTAATTTATAGTTTATAGTTCACAAGTGTAAAATTATACTTCTCTGAAAATTTTTTATAGCCTTTCTCCCTGCAAAATTCAAAAGAAAAATGAAGAATTGAGAAGAAGGCTAGGTCAACATAGAAAGAAATTATACACTGCAAATAAGAAAATTACTTTGCTACAAAAGAAAGTGACATCATTGAATGCGGTTGTACAGGACTTGCGCCAACAGATTAAAACGAGCACATTGAATGGAATAAGCAAAAAATGAAAGTAAATATTTAAAACTATTATTGTATTATGTAAATTTTATGTGTATGTGAAATTTTACAGGTAAATTTAACTGCACAAACATTAAGTAGAAGCGTGGCTGATGCTATGGTGTTTTTTTTTTTTAATTTCAAGGATGTGAGGCTACTATTAACTTTATTAAAAAAGTGGACCACCTGTTTGATATTTCAAATTCGTGAAGCCCCTGGGGTAGAGGGTTTAAGGCTCCCCAGCGTGTAGAAAATGAACACAGTTGGCGAGGATTTTTGGTAGACACAATACAATATTTATTATATTGTAAAGATGTCAGGAAGGCCTTTATGGAAAACGACGCATAAAACACCAATTGTAGGCTTTGCAATATCTGGACTTTCGTTGTGTGGATTGTTTGATCGATTTGTAGAAAATCCAGCAACTCGTGTACTTGATTATCTTTTTAAGTTACAAATGTAGTCAAGATCACTTAGAAATATTTTTTGTTCTGTCGGGTGATTATGGTGCCATCAATAAAATTCTATATTATAGTATATTTATATATACATATATATATATATATATATATATATATATATATATATATAATTTAAAACCAGCAGATCATCTTCAAGACCACGATTACGATATGTTACCGTTTATATGTTATAAGTTTGAGTGATCTTCTATTAAATGTGGTAACATACAATAGTGGTTTTGTTATAAAACTGTTACAGAAAATTATCTACTGTTTTGAGTGTCTTGAGGAATGTGGTACAGCAGTACAAGTATAGGAAGATCCATATTATTGATTCTTATTTTTTAAGAATAGAGGTACTGTGATCCGAAAGTATTTGTGGACCCTAATTATTATTGTTAATTTCAGGTGGTCTATATATTCCTTCTAAAGGTGTCACATACATTTGTTCCAGACTTGAAACTCAAATTAACTAATTGGTAAACGATTGTGACTATAAACTTCTAGTAGAACCTGCATTTTTAGAATATTTTAAAAATGTCTCCCAACAATTTTTCCCTCGGGTACAAGAAATTTTTCCAAATCTTCAGGAACATTTCTAATCAGAGGAAAACCATAATTTAATTAAAGAAATTGTTCGCTGCTATATCAGAATTCGTTTTGTCAACTTGGCGAAAAAGATATGCAGCTGAAATACAAGGTTCCTTAATTAGAAGAAAATTGAATAAAATAATACTCTATAGTCATCAATAGAAACACGATTGTAACTATTGAAAATACTTGTAGAAAATTGTATATTTTATTGATAATGACAATTTTAATAATTGTAATTTACACAAAAAATACATATTTTTTATTGATAAACTGTGAATATTTTCTTATCCATTATATTATTTTTTGTAAACGACATTTTATTAATTTTTGGATATGCAAAATGAATTCTAGAAAAAACATTCAAATTTGCCGCTTTGACCGACCTGCAAAATGGCGGCCTTCAATTTTAGCCAGTTGGCGCAGCTTGAAGCGTATTCTCCCTACTCCATATCTCTGGAGTAAACGCAACGTACAAATACACACAATTCCAAGTACGCAAGTCTGACAACAAGAAAACAGCGCGATTTAAAAAAAAAATTACGCAATAAACAATCTTGCCTATTTTGATTTACTTTTATAGTTAATATTAATTAATCGTAATTAATTTATTAATGTTGCTAAAATTTTCTATTCATTATGGACAGAAATAACATTTGATATAATCAATAATCAATTGGTAGTTTATTACTTAATTTTTCCGATAAAAATAAAAATACGCGGAGTGTTTAAAAAATTCTTATTATTAGTTTATATTTATTATTATTATTATTATTCAAACAAAAATAATAGAATTTCCCAAATAAATATTTATTTACAAAATAAAAACAGAATACAAATTTAACATATCGATTTACAAATAATTATTTATTCATATTTTGTTTAATTTCTCTTAATTCGTTTAATATAGAAGTCATTTTATTCGATATATTTATTAATGAGCCACTTATATTATCCAACAATTCTAGACTTCGAGCGCTCATTTCTTTAGGGTCATCCGCTGGGGCTCTATTTTTCTTTATTTTGGCAACGTAAGCATGGTCGATTAAATGCTGTAACAATAATTTAGGTTTTAATTTATCTGTAATTGGATTTCATTTCTTCATACTACCTCTGGAACGTTTTCCTCTGTTTTACTCTTTTTATTGTTTCCCTCATGAATTTCGGCTTCATTTGTTCTCTTTTTATGGCTGTCGGTCGATGTTGACGGCACCTAAAATAAAAAAAAATGCAGTCTTCATGTGAATAACATTGTCCATGTATATTATTATAATATGGTTTACCCCACACTCATCACTGCCAATCCCTTCACAAAAGGATTTGTCCATTATTGCGACAATTCGCTCTTCAAATATATTCAGCGATGGTTGTGTTGGTGGGCCACCGCCAGTTAATTGCATCTCCCTTTTAAATGCCATATATTTTTTTTTTATATTGTATTTAATATCTGCCCAAGACTAAAAATAGGCAAATAAAATTAATGTAATCAGAATAAACTGAAAATTAAAATTCTTACCTTCTGCCATTTCTCCACTGATCTGCTATTAGTACTTATTTGGTTTAATTGATTTGTAAGATCCTCCCACAATCTTCTCTGCGTGATTTTTCCAGAAGGTCCACTAAATTGGCCCCTGGCAAATTTTTTATGATCTTCCATAAAATTTAATAAGCATTCCCACTGTTCGTTTGTTAATCGAGACATCTAAATTAAGTATGTAATAATTTAATAAATTAGTTTTTATTAATAATACTGAAGTACTATGTATAATGATTGTAATTACCGTTTTAGAAAAATAAATGGTAGATAATAATCAAAAAAATCTTTTTGAAGTCGCTTCGTCGAGTTCTTCAACATAAATCAAAACCTTGAAGTCAGAGATATTTTAAAGATATATTCCACCCTTAAATACATTGCCCCACCCCTCAAAAGTTGATAATTTAAAAGAATAATACATTTGCAATATCTAAAAATCTCTATTTTAACATCTTTTGGAATTGATTAAATTTCCTACTTTTGTCAGCCCCTTCAAAGCCCATTTAATAAAAACATTTGGAAAAACCCATCCTTTTTGCTTTGTTCATTTCTATTTTCTATTTACAATATTACTATTTGTTTCGTTAAATTTTATGATTATACTAACGGTCTGCCGACATTTTTCGGAGAATAGGTAGTAAACTTTCTAAGCTCCCTTTATAAATCGAATTTAATCCTTTTAAGGTTTATTGAGATTTTCCTGTCGGCTAACTGTAATTTTATGTGTGCATGTATAAGATCTACATTATCTACTTATTATATTGTAAGTATGAAATTTTGAATATATAGAAAGTTTATCCTTCAATCATGTTTTAACAATTGGACGAATTTAATTGGTATTCGGTATAGAAATCGTTATAATCTTTTCTTTTATTTATTTATTTTAAAGATGAGACAATAATCAATAAAAATTTTACTTGAAAACAATATTTCTATTTTTTTCTTTCACAGATTGGAGAGAGGACTTACGTTTATTTATAATTGCAATTTGATATGTATATGTAACGTTTAGAAATTAAAGTTCATTATTTGAATTTTCTATTGCCATAATTTTCTACAATTATTCGAAATTTGAATTTTGATGCATTTCTCAATTTATCTTTTGTTTTAAATATTTTCATATTATTTATTAGTTTTTAAATCAATTCAATTAATCTTTTTTATTTTTTGGTAAAATCTTGTTCAAAATTTGAAAAACTAAATTGTATGTAATTTAGGAACTGGTGAGGAGAGTTATCCCGAAATACGTATAATCCTTTAATTATTTTATTATGTTATTATATGGATTGATTTTGAGTTTCTTCTTCTATTTAATTTTCTCAAATATCAGTGCCACGTGATCGATATTTAATATTATTTTATTGGGTTCTAATAAAAAGATTATAAAAGAGATTTAAAAGAAAACATTGCAACTACAGACAAACTATTTTTTTAATTAAAAACATTATTTTGTACATACAATAATATAATTTATGCAAAATGCTGCTGTATAAAATTATTCCGATCGATGATTTGAATATTATCAATATCGTCATTATCATTATTATCATCATCAAGATCCTGAGGATCATTAACGTTTGCATCATTATAATCAAACGGTATATTGTTTGACATGCATAAATTATGTAGAACAACACATGCTTTAATAATTTCACAAACAAACGTGGGGTTGTATCGTAAAGTCCTTTCTCTCAAAAGACAGCGGAATCTAATCTTCAAAACACCTATGCACCGTTCAATGCAATTCCTGGCTCTCATATGAGCAATATTATATCGAGCTGCTGGAGAACCTTCTGCGGGATTTCGCACTGGCGTCATTAAAATATTGCTTTGAGCGTACCCGGAGTCTGCCAGTAGCCCCATAAGCTCGCCTTCATGTAGTTGCTCCTCCATGTATTGTCTCATTTGCGACATTTGCCAAATATAAGAATCATGGCACGATCCACCAAAATTCGCCAATAAATTTATTATGTTTAAATTGGCGTCGCAGATAAGCTGAACATTTATGGAATGAAACCCTGTCAAAATTCATTTTAATTATTAAATAATGAAAAAGACAATTACCTAATTAATTTTAATTACCTTTTCGATTAATAAAATTGTGCTCATTTTCAGCTGGCTTTAGAATTGCAATATGGGTGCAATCTATTGCACCTACAGCTCCCGGAAATCCGAATCGCCTCATGAATTCTTCCATATTTTGTGTTCTCCTTTCCCGAGATGTTGGAAACTTAATATATCGACCGACTAAATGCACACTAATTGCCTCGGTAATTTCTTTTACGGCAAAATGTGCCGCCGATTGACTGTACCGATCGCTGTCAATGCACCGTTGGTACGACCCCGTTGCGTAAAATTTCAGAGAAATTAAAACTTTCTCTTTAATTGTCAACCCTCTAATTGTGGTTGGTTCCGTTAAAAAAGGTGACAATAAATTTACTAAAAATAAAACCATTTCTTTGGAAAGTCTATATAAATTTCTAAAACTTGAATCTTCCATTGAAAACGAATCGAATTTTCGGACGTATCGTCGCTTAATTTTTTCTTTTTTAATAGCCTGTTGCCTATTTTGTTCAAAATATAAAAATGCGGGCAACATCTGAAACATATATTTAATTACACAACTATATAGGATTGTTTATTATAATGACTTACCTTAATTAATTAACTTCAAATGAATAATTAATTATTTAATAATTTAAATAAACAAAAAAATGTAACAAAAAAGTTTTTAAAAAAACAATCAATAATGAAACAATAAAATTATTCCAATAATAATCACACATTCAAAAAGAATTGCAAAAATTTGGAAATACTGAACAGCACAAAAGTGAACAAGCAGTATGTTTAAATAATTTATTTCAGCGCTATTTATACAAAAGAACAAGCATTTGCTCGAAAGTTCGCATTTGTTCGAATAATTCGATCAAATGGACATGGAAACGAAAATTGCCAAAGGTCTCTGCGGGATATCATTACCCCCTGCAGGTTCGAAGGGAAATCGTTGTCGCACCGACCTCGAAATCGTTTTCGCATCGAAATTCGTAGTGAGATTTCATAATTCCACTGCAATTTGGTCCTCACATGGGTAAATTTTAACAGTTTGTTCTCACTCTTTCTAACTTAAGAGTGTGTCGTTCAATAGCTACCTCCTTTTCTCAAGCTTTGGTCGACCAAAGATTGAGACAAGGAAGGCGATATGTTGGTGTCGTTTCTGTTGAAATGACACCAACATATCGCCTTCCTTTTCAACATATCGACATATCCAAGATGTCTGCCACCATACGTGGATATGTTTTTTGACAGGATGATCACTCTACAACCTCATTGATGTTTACTCAAAGAGGTTTCCTTTCATCGAAGTTTACGTGTGTTGTAATTGAATATTTCTTAATTATTAATTGTTTAATTAATTAACGATTAGTAGAAAGAGAAAAATTCGTGAAACATGGAATTTTGTCGACTTTGTAACATTTCAAAATCACCTGGATTGTTTTACCATATTTTCGATAATTCCCAAACAAATCCAACAATACCGGAAATTGTCGAAATGCTGGCAAACATTAAAGTATAAACTTTAATTAATTAATTAATCAAATAATTAATTATCGTTACTTTTGTAGATTTGTGAAGATGATCCATATACGAAAATGGTTTGTTTCAATTGTTTCGATGTATTGATAACGATTCACAAATATCGTAAAAGAATCTTAGAGACGAATCAATTGTTGTTAGAAAATAAAATTTATAAAAATGAAGATAATTTGGAAGATTTCCATGCAGATTCGCCATCGATTCAATGTCATGAAGACAGTGGACAATTTAAAGTTGATTTTGATAATTCCGATGCTGATGAGGAGATAAAGTTTCGACTCGGTAAGATGAATTGTTTTTAATTCTATCCGCTTTTAACACGTTGCAATAATTGAAGGGTATGCCTCCGTGTGGTAAATTGATTCATAAACTTGTATTGGGTGTACCACGATATTTCACCTTATAGCTGGCCAAGTCTTTGATAATACGTAGTGTCGTAACTTCGTTGATACTACACCAGATTTGAGATGTTTTAAAGTATTATTAAAATAGACGAACAAAGTTACGACATTATTAAGAAAAGCTTAGCTAGGTGTCCGGTAAATTACCTTTGTACGTCCTGTATAATAAGTTAATAATTTTACCGTTTTACACATAAAAAAGTATGAACCAATCTACGACATCATGCATCCAAGACAAAGCTAACGATTATTTTTACACGTTTATAATAATTGTTCTAAATAACCTTCTTTATGAAAGGTTAGTTTATGGTGCATCGAACCTTAGAAAATTTTCAAAATTTAAACAATTCTGTTTGGCAATTATTATGAATGATTTTATCATTTCGTGTTATTTGACGGCAGTTAATTTTACATATTGTTTTATGGAACAATAATAATAATAATGACTTTTATTGATTCAGATGTTCTTAAAATAACGATAATTTTATTAGAAAATCACGATTGTAAATCTTCCCGCAGTTACGTGTTATTTGCAGGTTAACTAAATTTACTTCAAAATATATTCGAATTGGTGTTACTAGAGGAATTTTAAATCATATTATTTAATTAGTCAAATAGTAATAATAATAATAATAATAATGTATTTTAGGGAGTGATTCAGAAGTTAAAGATGATCATTGTTTGAGTCAACAAGTTGAAGATAATAATGAAGATAATACTGAGGAATTACAAGAGAATAATGGTATTGAAAATATTACCAATAATAGTAATCATATCAACTTTTCAATAACGCGATCGTATTAATTAAATCCATTAATAGTGTACTCAATAATGTGTTATAATAATTAGCATCGTTTTGCTACGTATGTCGTTGCTTGTGTCAATAATGTGGATTATTAGAGAAATGACATTTGTTTAAAATTTATGGCAATTGAATGAAGCTACGTTATACGTTTTTTAAATTGTATCGTCTTTTGTTCTTTTCGGAAACGATCGTCATAAGAGTTTTAACACTACAATTGTGTTATAAGAGGGTTGATTTTATTATTATTGTTACTATTATTCTTTGTTGCATTGTTAATTAAAATTTGTATATTTTTTATAGTTGTTGGTTCTGATAAGGATGAAAATCAGCCAGTTGATAACAATCGTCAATTTCCAAATAAACCAATCGATTGTGGACCAAATGAAATTAAAATTATTGATAAAAATAATAGTGTTGAAGGCAGAAATGATAAAATCGTGTTAAATAAACGACTTTTAGGGAAAAGATATGAGTGTGGCATTTGTGGAAAAAAATGTAGACACGAAGTAAGTTTAAGAGGACATTATAAAATACATAAAAATGGAAACTTATACAAATGTCATTTATGTGATAAAAAATTTACACAAAATACAGACTTAAAGGAACATTTAACAACGCATACAAATAAGAATGGATACCAATGTAACATTTGTAACATAAGGTTTAGAAAACCATCACAGTTAATACGCCATTTTAGAGCACATACAAATGGGAAAGTGTACAAATGTGACATTTGTAACATAAAGTTTACAAATACATTACACTTAAGGGACCATCTAAAAATACATATAGATGAGCAGTTGAAGACGTGTAACATTTGTCACAAGAAATTTTCACACAGATTAAAATTATACAAACATTTAAAAACACATACAGCTGAGCAGCGGTACCTGTGTAACATTTGTGCCAAACAATTTTCACAAAAATCATCTTTAAATGATCATTTAAACCGACACACAGGCGTGAAACCGTACACGTGTAACATTTGTCATAAAAAATACACACTAAAGTCAAATTTAAACATTCATTTGATATTACATACGGGTGATAGACCACACAAATGCCACATTTGTGACAAAACATTTACACTAAAAACAAATTTAATCAAACATTTGAAATTTCATTCGGGTGTGAGACCACACAAATGTCACATTTGTGACAAAAGATTTACAGTAAATTCAACTTTAAAAGGGCATCTGAAAACACATACAGGTGAGCGGCCACACACGTGCAACATTTGTGACAAAAAATATACACGTAAATCATATTTAAATCATCATTTAAAAACACATACGGAGGGGCACTTAAAAACAAATACAGAGAGACCACACAAATGTCACATTTGTGACAAAAAATTCACGCGAAAAGATCACGTAAAAAGACATTTATTAATACATCAAGGTAAGAAACAGTAAGAGTGTGACATTTTTGAGAGAAAATTTACACTAGAATCAAGTTTAACTAATCATTTAAAACAAGATACAGATGTGTCACAATAGAAGTGTAACAATGTAAACAATAAATTAATAATTTCCACAAAAACCAGTAATAAAAGTTAATTTGAAACTACAAATGTATTGTTAAAAGTAAAATAAGCAATGGCGCCAATAATATTGAAACGTGATTGGTTCAGTTCCTTGAAGTCACAAAAATTGCGCCTAATTCAATTTTTGGTATTCAGGTAATGGTGGCAATTGGATTGCGGGCCGATTTTTTTCAAACCATGGTCGACCAAGACTTGAGAAAAGGAGGTCCCTATTGAACAACACACTCATAAGTTAGAAAGAGTGAGGACAAACTGTTAAAATTTGCCCATGTGAGGACCAAATTGCAGTGGAATTATGAAATCTCACTACGAATTTCGATGCGAAAACGATTTCGAGGTCGGTGCGACAACGATTTCCCTTCGAACCTGCAGGGGGTAATGATATCCCGCAGAGACATTCGGCAATTTTCGTTTCCATGTCCATTTGATTGAATTATTCGAACAAATGCGAACTTTCGAGCAAATGCTTGTTTATTTGTATAAATACCGCTGAAATAAATTATTTAAACATACTGTTTGTTCACTTTGGTGTCGTTCAGTATTTCCAAATTTTTGCAATTCTTTTTGAATCTGTGACTACTATTGGATCTTTTTATTGTTTCATTATTGATTGTTTTTTTTTTAAACTTTTTTGTCTTACATTTTGAACTTCTCCGACCAAAGGATAGGGAAGTTATTAGTTTCGGACCAAAATTTCAAATTCGAGATTTCACCAGATCTTTACGTTTTGATGTGTGTGTGTGTGTGTGTGTGTGTGTGTGTGTGTGTGTGTGTGTGTGTGTGTGTGTGTGTGTGTGTGTGTGTGTGCGTGTGCGTGCGTGCGTGCGTGTGCGAGTGTGTGTGCATGTGTGTGTGCGTGTGTGTGTGTGCGTGTGTGTGTGTGTGTGTGTGTGAGTGCGTCTGTCGGATCTCCAACGATTACCCAAAACCGGTTAAACCGATTGAGTTCAAATTTGACCAACACAAACTATTTGGTGGCCGCTCGAGTTGATTAGTTTTTGGTGCCAATCGGACCCCGGGGTGGAAGGGGGAGGGGGTTGATTCAAAATAATTTAAGATTACATATTAATTTGATATCACCAATCGAAAGGGCATGTGCTTTTATGTCCGAAACAATACCCATCATGTGCGATGTTTTTCTCTTTTTTTAAATAAGGGCACAAAATTTTCAAAATAGTGTAGTGAACCAATTCAAATTTGCCGCCTTCTATAAGCGATCGCTTGCCATAGAAAATTCAATTACAAAATTTTGAAATGACAGTTTAGAAGGTTATCGAACATAGTTTTGAAAGCGTAGCGTAATTTATACCGGTAGTTTATAAAGACAGAATGATATCTGCTGTTGGTATCACTGAAGGCATAAAATCCTATGCGTTTGTTTACATTCTTCTGTCATTTTTGAAACAACCTCAGAATATTTGTTTTCAAGCGGTTTTTTGAGATGGTTTTGTGTTTCGGTAAGTGCTTTTTTAATACATAAATATTTTAAAATAATATAAATTTTGATTTTTCCACAAAAAAGAAATGTATATTCCCTCGACAATTCAATCCATATGATTTGAATTTTTCCATGTTTTTGTTAGGACTACCGTACTACTTTTTACTCCACGCTCAAATGACAGTTCTCTCGTTCTGTCAAAATTTCAGTGAACAGAGTTTTGGTTGACGAGGTGCTGGTTCCTCATTGAATTTTTCAGTGGTGGTGAGATAGCCACGGCTCTTGAATCCCGATTTTGATTTTTATAGTAAGTAAGTTTTTTTTTAAACTTGGACTCGTGCATTAATTGCCAACTTCTGACACTTGTTTTTAATACACTATTTTAATTCATGATTAACAATCCAGAATATGTCGGGGAAGTTATTAAGGCGGTTCTTAGATTCGGCACCTTTCAAATTTTTTCATATTGAATAAAGACTCATTAATCGAATATATTAATTAAAAAATAAATAATTTTCATTTTAATTAATTATAAACTCTTTTGATAATGGATGTTCCATGTAAAAAACGGAAATCATTTGTTTGGGAATATTTTGAATCAACAGAAAATATTTCAAAAGTAAAATGTAATTTATATAATAAGAAATTATCAAATAAAAGCAATAATACATCATCTATGTGATCAAGCATCTTAATTCAAATCATAATATTATTAATGGCAACAATATTGACAATATTTCCGATATTAATGTTAGAGGTGTATAGTATAATACAAAATTTGAAATCATTTGTATAAATACATTTTTAAATAGGTGTCCAGCAAGAGAAAGAAATTGAAGCGGCATTAATAAAAATGATATGTTTAGATTTACAACCAATCTCGATTGTGGAAGATCAACTTTTTAAAACCTTAAATCCAAATTTCGATATACCATCTAGAAAAAAAAATTAAAAAATTATTGAATGATATATACGAAGAAAAGAAAAATTTATTAAAAAACAAATTAGATAAACTTGATTGGATTTCATTGACATGTGATTTTTGGAGTAGTTTAAATAACCATTCTTTTTTAGGCATCACATGCCATTACATTGATGATGATTGTCATCTTCATTCAAAATTTTTAGAAGCTAGAAAATTTGATGATAAACACTCATCAAAAAATATTGCTGAAACAATAGATTCTATAATAATAGAATGGAATTTGGAAAGTAAAATAAAATACATTGTAACAGAAGGTGCTAGAAATATGGTGCTAGCCGTTTCTTTATTAAAAAATGAAACTAGATACATGCCTTGTTTTGCGCATATTTTGAACTTAATTTGTAAAAACAGTTTGAATCAAATGGAAGAAATTAAACAGCTGATAGAAAAATGTAACAAAATTGTGAATTATTTTAGAAATGTTCGACAAGCTGGAAGAACATTGTTAGATTATTAAATTAAGTTGCAAAAACCTTAACATAAATTGATTTTTGAAGTAGAAACGCTCCGGAATAGTACATATGACATGCTATTAAGAATTAATGAACAAAAAGAGTGCATCGTTGGTGCATTAACAGAATTAAATAATAATATCAATTTTTTCATCAATAATGAATTATATGTTATGCATTTGGTAATAGTAATTTTACAACCATTTGCTGAAATTACAAAAGAGATTAGTGGGGAGAAATACACAACCCTTTCAAAGATACTTCCATTGAAAAATAATTTAATTTCATATTTAAAAAGTTTAACATTTCCTATCGACAGTGTCCCATACAAATTTAGGAATATTGTAATACATAACTTTACAACTCGTCTGGGCTCTTCACATGAAAATAAAGCCATAGTATTTTCTACATTCTTGGACCCAAGATTCAAAATTTTAAGTTTAGGCACAGATTTACAAGTAAATGATGTCAAGCAAAAGATTAATAATCTATCTACACAGTACTTAAAAGAATTTCAAAACAACGAAGCTCTACAAGAGCATCATGATAACAAAACAAAAAAAAAACATTTGGTTTCACTATGATCAGGAAATAAAAAATATTAATAAAACACGTAATGTAAAAGTTTCTGCTTTTACAGAAATTAATACCTATCTCATAAGTCCTTCTTGAATTGACAAACTGATCCTTTAAAGTACTGGAAGGAAAACAAAGAGAAATTTCTATCTCTTGCTACTTTAGTAAGTAAATATTTATCTATTCCTGCTACTTCGGTCCCATGTGAAAGACTTTTCTCTTCAACGGGAAATATTATAGATAAAAAACGTAGTCGTTTAAAAGATGTAACTGTAAATAAAATTGTATTTTTGAATAATAATTTTGATGTATAAAATTTTTGAATAAATAATACTGAAATTTAATAACCATTTTCATATACATGAATATATGTATGTAGATTTATTTGAATATTAAGAATTAAATAATTAATATATTCAATGTTTACTTTAAAACTATTTATTTTTTATTCACGTCTAATTTGAAAGTATTTGAAAAGTGAAATTTCAGTAGATCTACCTAAATTATGTTATATATGACATTCTCGCAAAGAATCGAGAGATTCGCGAGCCTATTCGTAACGACTAGGAATCGTAATGCTCGAGAGTCTCGTTACATCTGCCCCCTGATTATGAAAACTCACTCGCAACGAAGTGGCTGTCATTTCGTCAAAATATAGGTTAGGTTCGCTCGAGTCGAAGGAAAGTGGAAGCGTATAGTCGAAGTGAGCACCCCGCTGAGCTATTGTTGCGTGGGTAATTGAGTGTAAAAACGACACTCCTGTTCGAAGTTACTAGGCATCAAGGGAAATTTCCCATCGTACTTCTCGAAGGAATAGCTCACGGTCTAAATGCATTGCGAGCTGGGTCTCTCGATCGTTCTATCTTCTTCGACATTATAATAAATTTGTATGCGCTTCCTTTTTTAATAATGAATTATGGAAATAAACTTTAAGTTACAATTTTTTTTTAAAAACTATACAAAATTTGATCAAAAGTAACTTTACATTACAGAGAAAACATTTATAGAAACTGTAATTGAATTATTTTTTCCTATTTTGCGTTGGAAATAAAATCATTTCCACACTAAAAGTAGTGAAGTAATGGAAATTTCCCAACTACTTTGAGTGTGGAAAATCTGGGATAATTTATTTTTTCGAAGTTGGTAACACTGTCGACTATCTCAAATGCCATTCTTTGACTGAAACGCAGACCACTTGATTAAACTGAAAACAACTTTTATTTATTTCAAATTATTTATTTCGAATTATTTCCACCAAACGAGCAACTATTATAAATATTAACGACAACATTCGACGTATTTGATGAATTTATGCTGATACCTGGTAAATTATTCGTTCTAATATCTTTTTGAATATTAGTAGTATCACAAATGGTTGTACTTTGATTTACTTCAGAATCTTTTGAACAGCCAGGTAGATTATTCGGTCTAGTAAGTTTTTCAGATATATCAATTTTTTTTTTTAATGATGTTTCGATATACCCCTCAGCTATCGCACTGGATTTCCATCCACCAAATCTTTTAAGGGTTATTAAATCGCCACCACGATTTACTAGATGTGTTGCACTAGAACGACGAAAGCAATGACCAGTGAAAAGTTCTGAATTGAGTAATTGTAAAAAAGAAGCAATTTTTTTTGATATACCACCCATGATATTGATACCGATTGGACTATTGACACATTTACCATTGCGATATGTTAAAAAGAATCTTTTGTGGGTTACTTTTTTAGGGCATAAATTAGCATATTTTTTTACTAATTCAATCCAGGATGGTTCTGTTATAGCAAATGTTCTTGGAATACGATTTTTTGTGTTGGGTAAAGTAACAATAATACAGCCAGGTTTAAATTCAATATCGTCAACAGAAAGATTTGTTAATTCTTCTCTTCTACAAGCTCCATTGTAGCCCACTATCAATATAACCTTAAACAAATATCGTTATAAATAAAACTACAGTCGACATGAAATTTACACCAACTTTCATTGCCAGGTAAAATTTATCATCAGCTTTATTTAGAAATTCTTGTATATCTTCTTCTTCCAGTATTTTTGATTTTTTTGGGATATATCCTTCTGACGATCTTTGCAAAAAAGCTTGAAGTTTCTTGTATTTTGAAATATCAACATTTTTAAATATATTTAAACACGATTTTAACATAGAGTATGTGTTCCACAATGTAGTCGGCTTATATTTTCTTTTAAGTTCATTAAAATATGCAAATAAGATATTTTCCGATATGCCTGATACATTATTAATTTTACACCATTCTTGAAAATTTTGATAACAGTGTTCATATTTTGTTTTTGATTTACCGGAAAGTAAATCATTGATACCATTTTCAACAATATCACGTAATTCTGGTGGAGTACACGATAATTCGTCACACATTTTTACTTTATTACAAGTCGTAATTAATATGTTAAGGGTTCAATTTTTATTAAAAAAGGGTACAAAGGGGCGCAAAATAGGAAAAGTAGTATGAAAAATTCGTTTCAAAAGTCAATTCCTACACACGACCATTAAAAAACTCGTGCTACCGCACTCGTTTTTTAATTTTGGTCTCGTGCAGGAATCATGGACTTCTGAAACTTATTTTTCAATATACTTTTCTATTACAAATGTTCTTAGGAAAATTTACAATTTTGAAAATTATCTTAATTAATTGTTCTAATTGAAGGCAAAATAATGTTAAAACAACATAAAAATAATACAAAATTTGAAAAATACGAATTTTATATGTTAAATTAATAGGTGCAAATTACTCAGATTTAGCCGCACTCTCTTAAAATTTGCATTTCGTCGAAAATTGCTTCCAATATCTCAAATTTTGGCGAACATAGCCGACATTAGATTTATTTAAGCTCCGCCCAGTTCGAAGGGTCTTGTCAGAAGGTCCCACGGAGTCAACGCAACGTACAAATTCCAAGTACGCAAGTCTGACAACAAGAAAACAGCGCGAGTTAAAAAAAAATTACGCAACAAACAATCTTGTCTATTTTGATTTACTTTTATAGTTAATATTAATTAATCATAATTAATTTATTAATGTTGGTAAGATTTTATATTCATTGTGGACAGAAATAAAATTTGATATTTAACAATAATCAATTGGTAGTTTATTACTCAATTTTTCTGATAAAAATAAAAAGAGTGTCTAATAAAAGGAGTGTCTAAAAAAATTCTTATTATTAGTTTATATTTATTATTATTATTCAAACAAAATGCGGGCAACATCTGAAACATATATTTAATTACACAATTATATAGAATTGTTTATTATAATGACTTACTTTAAATAATTAACTTCAAATGAATAATTAATTATTTAATAATTTAAAAAAAAATAAAAAAGCGGCCGAATCTATCAATAAGAGCCGGCCTAATAACTTCCCCGACATAGTCCGGATAGTTAATCATGAATTAGAATAGAATATTAAAAACAAGTATCAGAAGTCTACAATTAATGCACGAGTCTGATTTTTTTTAAAAACGAGTACCGTAGCACGAATTTTGTATACTATTTTTTCAATTGGAGATATTTTATTAAAAAAAAAAAAACTAACTTACTATAAAAATTCAAATCGGGAATGGAGAACCGTGGCTATCTCACAACCACCGAAAAATTCAATAAGGAACCAGCCCCTCATCCCCTAAAACTCTGTTTACTAATCGGTGATTCCACACACACCCTTTTCAGTTCAACTTTCTTACAAACTCGATTCACGATTCAATTGCGAAATTTTGACAGAACCACAGAACTGTCATTTGAGCGTGGAGTAAAAAGTAGTACTCTAGTCCCAACAAAAACGTAGAAAAATTTAAAATCATATAGATTGAATTGTCGCGGGAATATACATTTCTTTTTTGTGGAAAAATCAAAATTTATATTATTTTAAAACATTTACAGCCATATTAATAATAAACTTAAATGTAAACTAAGAGCCTACTAACAGTTCACTAGCAAAAATCGTATTAATAATTGCGGTTAAAATACCACTAACGCTAGTACGCTGCTAAGATATTAGTTGTCAACGAAGGTACCTTTTGAATCTCACTAACGTATTAAACATAATCTTATTTTGTTGTAAACGTGATTTATTTCTGTAATTGACGGTGGTAGCGACAATATAAGTGAAAGGTAAGTCTAATAATACTATAGGTATTATCATCTATGAGATGTTTTAAACGGCAAAACGTTCTCCGAAATTAGAATGGATTTTGACGACGTGATTGATGTTAATCAGGAATTGTTAGAAGCTGAAGAACCACAGTTAGGAATAATTCCAAGGGATCCTAAAGTGTATCTTGAAAGGGAAAATCCCTTTGAAATATATGACGACGCAACATTCAGAAAAATGTACAGAATGAGGAAAGTAGTAGCACAACGAATAGTTGATTTAGTTCAGGAACAAATTATTGTGAGCAACCGAGGTGGAGGAATCAGTACTGAATTGCAAGTGTTAGCCACCATTCGATATTTATCAAAAGGAGCCTATGAACACGATATTGGTTTGAGATTCTTATAGTCATGCGTAGTTTAATAAACAAATAATTGCCCTTCAGGTGACATCCATGGTTTGTCGCAATCATTTGTGAGTAACGTAATAAAAAGGGTAGTCCAAGCAATAGCTGAACATAGAGAGGAATTCATAAGCTTTCCACAAGGTCTACAGCTTAACCGGGTCAAAGAAGAATTTTACGAAATAGGCCGATGCCCTAATGTAGTAGGGGCAGTTGACTGTACACACATTAAAATAAAATGTCCCGGGGGAGAAAACCCATTATTATTTATTAATAGAAATTTATAATTAGAAATTATTTATTCGTTGAACGTACAAGTAAGAAGTCCACAAAGACGAGACATCTTTTAACGATTAAAATCAGGTAGTTGTAGATGCCAAATGCAGAATTCTCGATATTGTAGCAAGGTGGAAAGGTTCGGCTCATGATGCACGTATTTGGAATAGTTGTTCATTACGAAGATCATTTGAGGTTAATTTCTATAGATTAGGTAAACTTTCTGTTAATATTCAGTTTCAGAGCAGAGTAATAGATGGTATTTTGCTCGACGACAATGGCTATCCCTGCAGTAGCTATCTGTTGACACCAGTTCTACATCCAACAACAGATGCTGAAATTAATTACAATCGTAGCCATATACGCACAAGGAACGTTGTTGAAAGAACCTTTGGCCTGTGGAAAAATAAATTTCGGTGTTTCTTAAACGGCTTGCAGATTAGTCTAAACTCCGCCAAGACTGCAATTGTTGCTTTAGCAATTATCCATAACATCTGTCTAGACGACAGAGCAGAGAATTCTGGTAAGATCACTTTTCTATTTCTTAGAATTGTAACATCAATTTTTCTGCCAATTACAGATTCTTCTAGTGATGATGATAACGTTGGCTTAGTTGAAGATCGTCAGGAAGAAATAGTAAATGTAAGAGGAAACGTTGTAGGACCATTGTTTCGACAACAATATATAGAAAGATATTTTACCAATGATTAATTTCTTATGTATATTAATAAAAACTATTATTTACAAAATATTCACAACACTATTATTTACTAATGTCTAACATCCTCATCCTTTTTTGATGATAGTCCCGTTCGTTTGCCATTTTTAGTGCGTGCATTTCTTCGGAATGTCGCATCAACTGTTCTATCCGTCTTTGATTTAATTCGTAGAGGTTTCTCTCATACGCACTCATCTCTTTCTCGGGTTTCTGTTGCTTACGTTGAAGAAATTTTTTTTACGATTGTATTGAAACTGTTGAATTTTTTTAATACGTTGCGTGTATTTGGAGTAACCTCAATTATTTCGGATGATTTGCCAACTTGTGAATTAGTCTGTGTATAATCTTCATCATTTTGTGAGCTGCACCGTGGTACGGTTCCTGCAGCGCAGTCTTGGGGCTCTTTGTTTGTGTCTTCTTGTAACACAATAATTTCAGCGGTTGTTGCAGCTGCCGTGTTGATCTGAAACAATTGCGTTAAAAATATTTAAGGCGTTTTGTTGGAATACCCACAATATTGTCTCCGTCACAATCATATATATTTGTATCCTCATCAAATTCATACGGGATAAGACTATGTATGGTCCAGTCAATTTCAGACGGTTCCTCGGCTGGGGGACCACCACCAGTTTGCTTTGGAATTTTTTGTAACTGCTAATTGTTTTCTTAGCCTGTACTTTTAATCGCTGCCATTCTTGTTTTATTCTCCTTATATCTCTTTTGTATCCTATTACAGAAACAGAATAGACTGTTGTTTCAAATTAGACAAGAATTAATGGTACCTGCAATTTCTAATTTTCGTTGGATGTGTTTCCATGCGTCAGCTTTATCGTGATTAGCGGTCGTCAGTTTTCGTTTGCTTTTTATAGCTTTAAGATGTTCCGTTACACCCTCTAATAATACCAATTTTTCTTTCGCTTCCCAGTTCTGAGACCGCATACGCTTTTCTTTCGGCTAAAACAGTTCTAATATATATCTTATTGTTCAATTTTTATTTAATTTACTTACCACAAGGCTCATTATTGTTTTTCTTGTACAACAATAAATAAATTGGCAACAGGTAACTAGGTAACTATTTAAAAACAAATGAAACAGGTGCACCAACTTTTAAAAACAGGTGCACCAACTGTTGAATTTTTCTCACCAGTGACAATTGCGCCTTGTTGCCAAATATGTGTAGCTTCTAATACTATGTCTACACAGATAGTATCTATACCATGGTACAGATACCATAGTATACTATAAGTTTGTTCCAGCAGCTAGTTTGAAACGGTTTGAAACGGTTTGAGGAATCAGAGACATGCGCAGTTACATATTACGCGTTCCAACTGTAAACAATCCATGATTTGTACTACCAGTTGGTCGTTCCACCAAAGAATCCGAAGAATCAAGAACTAGTTTCAAACGGTCAAAACAGTCCGAGGATTTTTGTCTGATTTTCAGTTGGCGTCATGCGCAATAGAAAAGTAGGGTTTAAATAGCAGAACGTTTTGCTGTAAACCATTTTTATTACATGCCCAGAGGTTCATATTTGAAAATTTTTGAGTTAAGGGCCGGGTCACAACTCGGAAAGAAAGTAGAAGAATTCAGGTACATTTTAAAAGATAGAGAGCTGAATGTCACAAAAATTAAAGTTTTGAAAATTCGAGGATTTTTTTTTTAATTAAAGAAATTCGTTAGCGTTAAACGTAATTGTTTTGAATCAGGTCTTTTTCAGATTGTACGCGAATCATTGTAGTTTATGATTATGCTATTGTTACCAAAAAAATGTGCTTTGTTGATGATTTATTTTATGCAAAAACTTATAGTGAATTTGAACCTTTAATCCAGACAACCCACAATACATTATATTGCATTATGCTTTGCAGAAGTATCATACAAGTTTATTAAGCGTTCCAACTATAACAGTTTGAAACTAGTTTGTGATTAGTTTCTGACTAGACATGCGCACTAAAAAAGTACATAAAACAATCCGAAACTTTAAGCTGGAACAAACCTTATACTACGCAGGGTGTCTACACAGCACATTGTAGTTTCATTTGACAGAAGTAGATAGGCAAGGTCAGACCGTTTGTAGTACCAGTCCCAACAAAAAGAGGCGCTAGTTATAATTTGAATTACGCGATCACTTATAACAGGAATTGTAGGGCTGCATTTTCCACCGATATATAGAATTAATTTTATAAATATGTACATTGGTCTTGCTAATATTAAAGTTACAATTAATAATCTCAAATTGGATTTCGCAGAACAGTTTCGACAGTTTCAATAATTATAAATTTTGATTATTTTCATTCTTAAAATTATAAATTAATTGTATACTGTATATAATATATTTGACGTAAACTTCTTTTATTAAAATAGGCAATAATAATTTGGCAATAATTTCCGTCCATTTATCTTTCATTTGCAAATATTTTTCTATTATTGAATAACTTTTCAATTTAATACTAATTACAACATTTTGGAAAAGTAAACCCATTGAGACATGCACATTCATAAATTAATACAAATTTCTTCTCATTTTCAGCACCTCATTACAGTACTGACTTAACCCTACTTTTTTTATATAAATTGGCGCCAAAGACAATATGGTGGCGCTGAAAGCATTCTCTCCCGAACCTTCACTATCAATATTTTGTTCCTCTCCATAGTTGCCAGATGTTTTTCTCGTATACTACACAGAATACCACGCAGAAATCGTAGTTTCGATACCACACAAATACCACGTTGCTTGCGTGGTATATGTTCGTATACCATGGTATTCGGCGTCTACACAGCGGAATCGTAGTACAAATACCATAGTATACGCGCTGTGTAGACATAGTATTAGAGTCTATTAACTAGTGACGTCTAGATATTGCATTATTAATACCACATATTTAGTGACATGTTAGTAGTAACTAACAAGTAGGCTATTATAGTGATTATTATTAATAAGGCTGTTAGATATTAAAAAAGCACTAACCGAAACACAAAATCCGCTCAAAAAACCGCTTGAAAACAAATATTCTGAGGTTGTTTCAAAAATGACAAAAGAATGTAAACAAACGCATAGGATTTTATGCCTTCAGTGATACCAACAGCAGATATCATTCTGTCTTTATAAACTACCGGTATAAATTATGCTACGCTTTCAAAATTATGTTCGATAACCTTCTAAACTGTCATTTCAAAATTTTGTAATTGAATTTTCTATGGCAACCGATCCCTTATAGAAGGCGGCAAATTTGAATTGGTTCACTACACTATTTTGAAAATTTTGTGCCCTTATTTAAAAAAAAAAACATCGCACATCAGGGGTATTGTTTCGGACATAAAAGCACATGCCCTTTCGATTGGGGATATCAAATTAATAAGTAATCTTAAATTATTTTGGATCAACCCCCTCCCCCTTCCGACCCGTGGTCCGATTGGCACCAAAAATTAATCAACTCGAGCGGCCACCAAATAGTTTGTGCTGACCAAATTTGAACTCAATCGGTTAAACCGATTTTGGGTAATCGTTGGAGATCCGACAGACGCACGTACACACGTACACACACACGTACACACACACGCACACGCACACGACCACGCACACGCACACACAGATGCACACACCCTCAGGTCGGCGAAGTTAAAAATGTAAAACAAAAAAGTTAAAAAAAAAAACAATCAATAATGAAACAATAAAAAGATCCAATAGTAATGACAGAATCAAAAAGAATTGCAAACATTTGGAAATACTGAACGACACGAAAGTGAACAAACAGTATGTTTAAATAATTTATTTCAGCGGTATTTATACAAATAAACAAGCATTTGCTCGAAAGTTCGCATTTGTTCGAATAATTCAATCAAATGGACATGGAAACGAAAATTGCCGAATGTCTCTGCGGGATATCATTACCCCCTGCAGGTTCGAAGGGAAATCGTTGTCGCACCGACCTCGAAATCGTTTTCGCATCGAAATTCGTAGTGAGATTTCATAATTCCACTGCAATTTGGTCCTCACATGGGTAAATTTTAACAGTTTGTTCTCACTCTTTCTAACTTAAGAGTGTGTCGTTCAATAGCTACCTCCTTTTCTCAAGCTTTGGTCGACCAAAGATTGAGACAAGGAAGGCGATATGTTGGTGTCGTTTCTGTTGAAATGACACCAACATATCGCCTTCCTTTTCAACATATCGACATATCCAAGATGTCTGCCACCATACGTGGATATGTTTTTTGACAGGATGATCACTCTACAACCTCATTGATGTTTACTCAAAGAGGTTTCCTTTCATCGAAGTTTACGTGTGTTGTAATTGAATATTTCTTAATTATTAATTGTTTAATTAATTAACGATTAGTAGAAAGAGAAAAATTCGTGAAACATGGAATTTTGTCGACTTTGTAACATTTCAAAATCACCTGGGTTGTTTTACCATATTTTCGATAATTCCCAAACAAATCCAACAATACCGGAAATTGTCGAAATGCTGGCAAACATTAAAGTATAAACTTTAATTAATTAATTAATCAAATAATTAATTATCGTTACTTTTGTAGATTTGTGAAGATGATCCATATACGAAAATGGTTTGTTTCAATTGTTTCGATGTATTGATAACGATTCACAAATATCGTAAAAGAATCTTAGAGACGAATCAATTGTTGTTAGAAAATAAAATTTATAAAAATGAAGATAATTTGGAAGATTTCCATGCAGATTCGCCATCGATTCAATGTCATGAAGACAGTGGACAATTTAAAGTTGATTTTGATAATTCCGATGCTGATGAGGAGATAAAGTTTCGACTCGGTAAGATGAATTGTTTTTAATTCTATCCGCTTTTAACACGTTGCAATAATTGAAGGGTATGCCTCCGTGTGGTAAATTGATTCATAAACTTGTATTGGGTGTACCACGATATTTCACCTTATAGCTGGCCAAGTCTTTGATAATACGTAGTGTCGTAACTTCGTTGATACTACACCAGATTTGAGATGTTTTAAAGTATTATTAAAATAGACGAACAAAGTTACGACATTATTAAGAAAAGCTTAGCTAGGTGTCCGGTAAATTACCTTTGTACGTCCTGTATAATAAGTTAATAATTTTACCGTTTTACACATAAAAAAGTATGAACCAATCTACGACATCATGCATCCAAGACAAAGCTAACGATTATTTTTACACGTTTATAATAATTGTTCTAAATAACCTTCTTTATGAAAGGTTAGTTTATGGTGCATCGAACCTTAGAAAATTTTCAAAATTTAAACAATTCTGTTTGGCAATTATTATGAATGATTTTATCATTTCGTGTTATTTGACGGCAGTTAATTTTACATATTGTTTTATGGAACAATAATAATAATAATGACTTTTATTGATTCAGATGTTCTTAAAATAACGATAATTTTATTAGAAAATCACGATTGTAAATCTTCCCGCAGTTACGTGTTATTTGCAGGTTAACTAAATTTACTTCAAAATATATTCGAATTGGTGTTACTAGAGGAATTTTAAATCATATTATTTAATTAGTCAAATAGTAATAATAATAATAATAATAATGTATTTTAGGGAGTGATTCAGAAGTTAAAGATGATCATTGTTTGAGTCAACAAGTTGAAGATAATAATGAAGATAATACTGAGGAATTACAAGAGAATAATGGTATTGAAAATATTACCAATAATAGTAATCATATCAACTTTTCAATAACGCGATCGTATTAATTAAATCCATTAATAGTGTACTCAATAATGTGTTATAATAATTAGCATCGTTTTGCTACGTATGTCGTTGCTTGTGTCAATAATGTGGATTATTAGAGAAATGACATTTGTTTAAAATTTATGGCAATTGAATGAAGCTACGTTATACGTTTTTTAAATTGTATCGTCTTTTGTTATTTTCGGAAACGATCGTCATAAGAGTTTTAACACTACAATTGTGTTATAAGAGGGTTGATTTTATTATTATTGTTACTATTATTCTTTGTTGCATTGTTAATTAAAATTTGTATATTTTTTATAGTTGTTGGTTCTGATAAGGATGAAAATCAGCCAGTTGATAACAATCGTCAATTTCCAAATAAACCAATCGATTGTGGACCAAATGAAATTAAAATTATTGATAAAAATAATAGTGTTGAAGGCAATAATGATAAAATCGTGTTATATAATCCACTTTTTGGGAAAAAATATGAGTGTGGCATTTGTGGTAAAAAATGTAAATATAAAGGAAGTTTAAGAGGACATTATAAAATACATAAAAATGGTAACTTATACAAATGTCATTTATGTGATAAAAAATTTACACAAAATACAGACTTAAAGGAACATTTAATAACGCATACAAATAAGAATGGATACCAATGTAACATTTGTAACATAAGGTTTAGAAAACCATCACAGTTAATACGCCATTTAAGAGCACATACAAATGGGAAAGTGTACAAATGTGACATTTGTAACATAAAGTTTACAAATACATTACACTTAAGGGACCATCTAAGAATACATATAGATGAGCAGTTGAACACGTGTAACATTTGTCACAAGAAATTTTCACACAGATTAAAATTATACAAACATTTAAAAACACATAC